>QJNX01000167.1:0-128326 GCA_004155925.1 Monosporascus sp. MG133 | reverse complement strand
CCCCCCCCCCCCCCCCCCCCCCCCCCCCCCCCCCCCCCCCCCCCCCCCCCCCCCCCCCCCCCCCCCCCCCCCCCCCCCCCCCCCCCCATAACATTAGTTCTAATATTGCAATAGTGGTATCATAATACTGATTAATTATTCCGATAGAATTCCGCCCTATTATTATTATTATTATTATTATTATTATTATTATTATTATTATTATTTGTCACAAAATAAGGGTCACTTGCTTAGTTATCAAGCCCTAAGGAAGTGCATTCGCCCTATAGCAACGTTGTTATAAGGCTTTTAAAGTATATATAAAGCTTCCTAACCACCACTTTTTAATTTCCGAATTATCCATAACAATTTACGTTTTTTTTTATTTTATATAACCTTTTTCTGTAATCAGCCTAATTTTAACAATTATAAACCCGGTATTTTAATTATGTAAAATAATTACGGTTAAATTAATCGTAACTTATTTTATTTATTAATTCAAAACCCCGTTTAAAAATTTTATTATCCAAATATATCGAACGATCCTATCCTTAACAACGTAATCCTTAAGGATCGTTTTAATTATCTTACCTAATTCCTTTTATTACGATTTAATACTTTTTCGTACGGTATTTAATATTTTATCGACCCCGATATACCTAACGTAAATTATTCCATAAACCTTCGAAAATTCCTTACGTTCGAAAAATATATAACAAAAATAAACGTTTAAATAAAAAAATAAGTGGTAAAAGTTTTAATTTTTTAACAAAATTTATACGAAAATTAAATTTAACGTAACTTTACCCTAATAAAACCCGAAAAAAAAAACCCGAAAATCTTTAAAAACAAAATATAAATTTAATTTTAAACTTTTAATAAAAAATAACCGAAAAAAATTATAAAAAATTTCCAAATTAAACGTTAAATACGTTAATATTTAAACGTAAATTAACGTAATAATTAAAAACTAAATCCTTAAAAACGCTTAAGTTACTTTAATTATCCAAAAAAAAATTACGATTTAAAACTTACTTAAAAAATTAAAAAGATAATTCGTACCTTTTAAATTAAGTATTATTATAATAATACGTAAAAAATACTATAAAATTTTACGCTTAATTAAAATAAGCTATATAAAACTTAATTAATAATACCGAATTTAATTTTCGGTTTATATTTAAACGAAAACGTATAATTTTTAAAAAATTTAAAATCCGTTTATAATAAAAAATTTCTTAAATACCGTTAAAAAATAACTTATACCTAATTAAGGACAAAAAAAATTAATTAACCTTATCCGAAATAAATTTTTTAATAAATTTATAATAACCTTAAAAAAATAAAAATTTAATTTTCGGCTATATGCCATAAAAATAAACTAAAGGCCGAAACCAAAAATCCCGGAATTTTTGTTAATATATTATACGGATTACTTTCCGAATCGGAATTAACCCCGTATCTTAAAGTAAATTTTTTTTCGTTAAAAACGCTTAAAAACGAAAGTAAATATCTTTATTTAATTACGTTAAACAAAACTTATAAATAAGAATTTATTAATTATAATACTTTACGTTTCGTAATTATAAAAATATTTACCCGTAAATTTTGTTAATTTAACCAAAAAAATTTAAATATAATCCGAAAACGTTATAAATATAATAAATAAAAAAAAACTCCAAAATAATTTTAAAGGTTTTTAAATAAAAAAATTAATCCGGGAAATTATAAAACGATTAGCATTTAATACCAATACGTAATTCGGAAATATTATTATTATCTTAATCGATTTATATACCCTAAACGCCGTTAATTTTACTTCAAAAATTTATATTATTATTTATTTTAATAAATACCTTTTATCGGAATTTACTTTAAGCGATAATTATAAAATAAAACATTTAATAAACATTAAAAACCTATTCGTCCCTAATTCCTTCGTTCTTAATACCATTAAGGAAACTATAAAAATAAGTACGTTTTCGTTACCGATTAATAATGTAAAGCAAAAAATAATTAAAAATTTATTACATAAAGTTTCGGAAAAATTAAAACATAATTTTATTTTTAATAATATTAGAATAATAAAAAAGTTTTTACGTTAATATTACTTCGAAAGCTTTATTAAAAAAGTTTAAAATTTAATATTATAATTTAAATTATTCCTTCCTGTAAAAAAAAATTAACCAAAATATTATTATTATAAAATTCGTTTACGTACATAATTTAATTTTCCTTTAATACAAACTTATATCCTTTTATTCGAATATTTTACCAATAATTTAATAAAACTTAACGGGCATATTAATATTTTTAATAATTAATAAAAAAAAAACCGGAAACCGTAAAAACGAAAAAAAAAATTATTTACATTTCCGTACAGGAACCAAAAAACTTGTAATACTTTAAATCTGGATACTTAAAACCTATAGCATTAAAATCGTTCGTTAAAAACGCCAAAAACGTTATTATTACCGGAACGAAACGTCTTAAATATAAGAACTATATTCGTACGTATACTTCGTAGGTAATTTTAAAACGTTTGCCTTATAACCGAATTTTTAAACCTTTTTAATGTATAATTTAAAATTATTTTAATTACCCTATAGATTATAATAACTCTAAATAACTTTTAATAATTAAAAACGAATATAATAAAGTTTTTTCGCTTTTTTAACAGCTAATCGTTTTCAAAAAATAACATACCGTATTATTAAAAATTTCGAACATTAAATATATAAACAATATAAACTTTTAATTTACAAAATTAAACAAAATAATAACATTAAAATAATCGTAATAAATGGATTTATAACTTATTAAATATAATATATTGAAAAAAATTAAGTTTAAAACGCTTTTTCCGTATACCAAAAGACTTATAAAAAAACGAACGAATAAGTTAAAAATTAATTAATAAAGCTTTTAAAATAAAACTAAAAATAAATTTCCCAAAAAACCTTCAGCTTAAAATAATAAAAATAATTATATAATTTTATAATATAAGCCTAAATTACGTTTACGATTTGCGCTTACTTAATAAAATATTCGTTTATTAATTTAAATAATATTTTCATTAATATAACCTTACCGTAATTAACGTAATTATTACGAACTTTAAGCTTAATTAAATTAAAATTTTCGCATACGGCATACGAACTTATCCGATAACAAAAAAACGAAAGATAAAAATAAAAAAAAAGTACAAAAAATGGAACCGAAAATTTACATTAATTATTTAATAAAATACCGAACTTTTAATATTTACCGAATTTAGATACCCGAATTCCGCAAAATTATTATTACGCATAATGTTAAATTTAACGAAAAAAAATTTTATAAACTAAAAAAAAAAAAAACGCTTGCCCCGGTTATAAGCCGGAAGCTTATTAAAAATTATATATTTCCGAAAAACTAATTAAAAAAAATCCATTTTTCGATATATTTAACACATAAAATAATTTTTATATTAATTATAACATTCCAGAAATCGCAAATAACTTTATTCCCAAATTAAACCTAACGGATAACTAACCGGAAAATTAAAATTCGGAAATAAAAAAACGTTTAAATAAGGTTAAAATTAATCGTGAATTTTTAACCTTTAAAAATACTTTTAATCCGAAAAATAAAATCTAAAAAAACGTTTAAAAAAATAAAAATTAATTACTTATTAAACTTTTTTAACCGCTGGTTAAAAAAATTAAACCTATAAAACTTTTGCAAATTAATAACGAAAAAAAAGGTACGGAAAATTTTTCCGGAAAATATATTTAACAAAATATATAAATAAATTAACCGATTCGCCTTTATTTAACGTTAAATTCGAAACTTTAATAAATAAAAGAAATACCGATAATTAACAAAACCTTACCCTTAAAATTTATAAATTAAAAAAAACCCCCAAAAAATAACCGTAAGTATTTATTCGTAAAAATAATAAATTACGAAAATAATAAAATTTTAATAATAAAACCGAAAACGGTAACGTTCGTTTAATAAACGTTACTATAATTTATGGAAATAACGAAATTTATTTAACCCGAAATCGAAACTAAAAAAAGTTACTTATTTATTTTTTTATTCTAACATATAACAAAATAAAAATACGAAAAATTATATATTTTCCATATAATAATTGCGGCAAAAACGTTACAAAAAAATACGGAACGGTTTAACATTATACCCAATAAAATAAAGATCCATAAAAGCTAATTAAAAGCCAAGCTGCCGAAATACTGGAAAAATTTCGAAAAATACCTTTTAAAAAATACCCAAAAAAAATACTAAAAAAAAAGTCGCGGCGTTCGTAAAACGCGGGATATAAAAAAAAATACCGATTACATAAACTAAATCTAAATTAATTCCCTTTAAATAAATATTTACATATAAATTTAATAAAAATAATTAACTAAAACGTTACAAATTTCGTATTTATAAACGTAACAATTTCTAAAAAACCGACTTAATTATTAATATATCCATTATTACGTTCGTAATTAAATCCTTTAAAATAATTATAATTATAATTACCGAATAAAACCTTAAAACCCGTTAATACGATATCGAAAAAACCTTCCTAAACGTTTTTCGGAAAAAATATCTTATAATTACTTACGTTTTCTTAAACGGTTTTAAAAAAAGTAATATATATACGAAGTTAAAAAACGCTTTATATAAGCTTAAAAATTTACTTTTATTATAATATCGAAAATTTTTTATTACCTTATAAAATTTAAAGCTTACTTTATCCTTAAAAAAACCGTACTTATTTTATAATAAATAACGTATAATTATTTTTATATTTTTCGGAAACGATTTATTTTTTTTTTATTGCCGAAAATATTAACTAAAAATTAATTAATTAATCTTTAAATTAAACGGAAAATACGAATTTAAAAGTTAAGGCAAAATAAATTGGTTTTTCGGTATTCGAATAATCCGTAATAAATTAAAAAAGTAAATTATTTTAATATATAATTTTTATATCGAAAAAATCGTTATTCGCTTTAAGTTAAAAGGTAACGTTTATATATTACTAATTTTTTTAAGGATTAAAAAATTTATTTTTAATAACGAAATAATTTCCAAAAAATAAATTAAAAATTATTAAGAACGTATAAATTTTATTTTATATATTATAATA
This sequence comes from Monosporascus sp. MG133, assembly GCA_004155925.1. Taxonomy (NCBI): domain Eukaryota; kingdom Fungi; phylum Ascomycota; class Sordariomycetes; order Xylariales; genus Monosporascus; species Monosporascus sp. MG133. The sequence continues at coordinate 123,201 of QJNX01000167.1, read as the reverse complement.
ATAATCCGCTTAAACGTAACTTTCGTTATATCTTTATTATTAAAATTCCTAATTAATTTATTAACTAAATATATTAAAACTATTAATAAAATAATCCGTTATTTTTTTTAAATATACTTTTTTACGATCGTATATAAAAATATAAATAAAAAAACCTAAGTTTTATTAATCGTTAAAAATATATTATTTATTAATTACTTTAAAACGTAACGTTTTTTTTAAAGTTATATAATAACCTTTTTTGGAAAACTAATCGTATAAAAAACGGTACGTTAAATAATAACGACCTTTATAATAAAAATTAAATTATTCGTATTAAAATATACGGTTAAAAAAGTTATAACTTTTAAATATTTATTCCGAAATTTTAAATTAAATTTAAATTAAATTTATAAAAATTTTTATAATTAATTAATAAATAATTAAATTAAAAATAAGAAAACGAAAAAATTAATATTCGGTTACGTTACGTTAATATATAAAATATATAGTTATAATAAAAATAATTTAGGAAATTATTTAACGTTACTTATTTATTTATAATTTAAATATTTATTAACGGATTAATAAAAAAAATTTAAATAAAAATTCGAATATTTTAAGTTATTTTTTAACTTATAAAACTTAAAGCAAATAAATCCGGAAAATTATAAAAGCAAATAAAATAATAAATAACATTTTATTAAGCATAAAGTCCTAAAAGCAAATTTTCCTTAATAACTAAAAAAAAAAAAAAAAAAAAAAAAAAAAAAACTATTATTATTATTATTACTAAGGCAAAAAATAAATTAAAAATCTGCCCCATAAAAGCTAACATTTACGCGCATACGGCAGCAGGGCTACCGGCAAACGCAGCATTAGCGGCAAAAGCGGCCGTAATATTACCGGCAGGCGTAACCTCCTCCCCTTCCTTCTTTTCCTTTAATAACATACGGATTACCGTACGAAAACGGTTTACCTTTTGCGATTACAGTTAATACCTTTCCCAAAACGCAGGAAGGAAAATAAGCAAAAAAAAAAAAACATACATAATAAAGGACGTCGTTTTCGAACGCTTTTACGAAACGTACCGTAACGGAATAAATAACGGTAAAATTATAATTAGTAATTAACAAAAAAAAAAGTTTCCAGGAAGTAAGGAAGCTACGTATACCGGCGTATAGGTATGTCCGGAGGTATAACGCTAACAGCGGCTTCTTACGGCGGCGTCGAAATATTCGTCCGAAAAACGGCCCGCGAACGCGGAACGTAAGTAACCCAGATAAGGTACGGCACGGCGAGCGTTACGCGTAAGGCGTATACGCATAAGGCGCGCGGGGATCGCGGGAACCGCGGGCGCAGGAAACGTAAACGCGGGAAAAATCTCGGGTTCCGGCACGGAAAAGTAATAACGGCGGAAGCAGTAGCGGCAACGTCGGCGGCAACAGCCGCAGTACGCGTAACGCGAACCGCGCGAACGCGCGCAACAGCAGCGCGCTAGGTACGAATAGGCATTTTATAATTACCATTAGCAAATTTATGCAAAATTACCCAAAAGTAACGTATACCTACGTTATTATTATTATTATTATTATGGCTACGATTACTTATTAGCATACCTAAAAGTTCGTAACGCGCGTAACATACGTACGAAACGCAAAAAAAATACTTACTTTTAATAATAATAATAATAATAATAATAATCTGCAACGCATACGTTAATTTCGCGCTTTTTTTTCCTTAGTTTAAAATGTTTACGAATTTTTTATTAAAACCGAAAAAAATAAAAAAATTTAAACGTTATAACGTTAATAATTTAACAAATAAATTAATACGCATACAATACGCGGACCTACTTTTCGTTACCTATTACCATAAGCGATAAAGGTAAAAGAAACGCATTAACCCCCTTTTTTAAATCACTTAATATACGTACATATAACTTACCCCTCTATTATTGTACTTATTATTTACAATCAATTACGCGTTTTCGTTAATTATGCCATTTTTTTTATTAATATATTTATTTAGGATCAAATAAAGCTACGATAAGCAGATTTAAAAAAGCATATCCCTTTCATCTGGGGGGTATGTCGCAGAATAAGGGTTACTTACTTAATCATCAAGCCCCAGGAAAATACATTCGCCCCATAGCAACGCTGTTATGGGGCTCCCAGAATATATATAGAGCTTCCTAGCCACCACTCTCTAGTTTCCGAATTATCCATGACAATTCACGCTTTTCACACTCTATGCAACCTTTTCCCGCGATCAGCCTAACTGTGACATTATTATTATTATTTTAGTCAACAGATGGATTTCTCCTCCACCTAGGCATCAGCTAAGGTGCACATGCCAGGTCGCTCCTCAGATTCAACGGCAGAGGGTAGCCAGAGTAGACCAACCCGGTACTGATTCAGACCATCCTGCGCATGCGCTGATCTGCAACCAATGCCGTGCGAACGCGGCAAACCCTCGTGCTGCCGCCGACTTAAATTAGCCTTCGCCCATTTCCACCCTGGTTCTGGACATGTGTTCTGCCGAGCGCATTAGCAGACATGGAAATTTTCATCTAAGTTGCCGTGTCACCATTGATGCAGCGACGCCGATGGCATGTGTGATTAGGTAACGTATTGTTCTAATGATCGGAGCGTGAGTGAATCACGTGTTCTAAATCTTGAGCTTCGTCCAAGCTAGGCTGTATATTTCAACTCCAATTCTCCAAATATCTAATGTGAGCTATGAGTCAAGGAATCCATAAGAACTTTCTCAACTACCAGTCAACCGGATAGTCTCCCCCTTCATCAAAATCCGCCGCCGTCTGATCATTATCAATCCCACAAGTATCCCTCTTATCCAACCCTCCCAAACCCCTACCCAGCCTCGAATTCCCCCTCGTCCAAAATGTGAACACAATAGTCCCATCCTGGTTTATCGCGTCAATCTGATTCACCTTCCCCTCATTCCCACTCTTCTGCAACGTCGGAAATTCGTGCTGCCCCCAAATCCCATCCATTCGGATCTTGTTAGGATCCTTTGAGGAATCAACCGACTTGTCCATGACCGTAGCGAAGACGTCGCACATGGTTGCCATGGCGGTCGACATGTTTTGAAAGTAGACGTTACGGTCTTCTTTCTTTTGCATTATGCAGCGGAGAGGGTTTGATTTAATTTGCCGTTTATCGTAGAGAGCACTATTCCACATTTCCTGGGTGTGGCGTTAGACCGGGTGATCATTTAGGAAATAGGTCGTAGGCTTACCCATATCGTGGTCATGTCCGCTCCCCCTTTTTTTGCGAAAATCCTTGCGGCTTTGCTGAGACCGCGGGTGTAGAAGAGACAGGTGGCTGCCGGAGGCCTTTTGCAGACATTGCCAAGGAACCACTTGTTGACAGTGTTAGATGATCTATGTTTGCAAGGAAGGATAAATCTGTCATATAAGAAGAAAGGCTAACCGAGACATCATATTTGGATATAGGGTCACAAGGAACTTGAGTACTACCAACCCCAGCTCCGAGCTCAGCCCCAACCCCAGCTCCGAGCCCAGCGTCAACCCCATCTCGCCCGGCCCCAACCGCAGCTGCGAGCCTATCCCCAACCGCAGCGAGATCCGCCTTTAAGTCCGTGGGTAGAGCATGAGCGGTAGCTTGGACAGCAAAGAGGACTGAGATGGTTTGGACGAATATGCTTTGGAAATGCATGTTGGAGGCAGTAAGTTTGAGCTTTATCAAAATGCAGTGAGGTAAAGAGAGGCCAAAGAGATCTAGGAGGCGCGAGTTGGATGGATTTGAGGTCTGATGAAGTACTCCTGACGCCTGGATATACTATTAATATTTATATTCCTGGACTTAATGGAGATGTGATCAGGTGTACAAACGAAAGCGCCTCTGGGGCAGAAACAGGGGCCTTTAATATTCTATTCTTACTTCACCAAATTTAACTTTCTCCTTATTTCGTTATAAAATGGTCCCAATGTTGGTCACCTTTCCACCGTTAAGACTAAACGATGGATTCTAGGAGTCATGGGTTGAAGCATTTTAGTGCCAACATAACCCGCTGCGGCAAGAAGAAGTTACTAATGACTTTGTTGTTTCATGGTTTAAGCATTGCAATTGGAGCGGAGGTGAATTGACCCTACTATTGAAGGCTTATAACACGATCCTATGACTCCATCGTGAAGTCAGGTGAGGGAGGGAGAGGAAGGGAGATAAGAGGCTGTCGGTGGAAAATTAATGGAATAACTGCAGAGTTTCACGCGCTCCGCCCGCTCCTTCGGACACCTAACGAGAATGGAAAGGACGAATCCTCCGATAGGCGCTTACGGAAAATAGAGGATGCCTTACCATACGATAGGACGTACAAAGGGGGTAACATGAGGCGGCTAACAACACCGCCAACGCCCCCCCCCCTGGGCCCCCCGGGGGCCCATTTTTGGCCACCATGATTATAACACGATCGGAACAGACTAGAACACGGAATTGTACTTGAAATATAATGGAAAATAAGTACATATACTTTTGATCAGCATAATAAATTTCGTATTGTTAGATAATTCAAACCAATTGTTAGCTCCAACTGAGCCACGAACCCTTTAGGTCAGTGAGATTTAAGTAATAAGACCTGATAGTTGTTATGACCTAACAAGCTTGGCTCTCCCGAAACGGTCCGAGGACGCAGGAGTTGGCTCCGACTTGGACAGGAGGTCACGTGACTGGCTCAAACCAGCTCAGTGTGTTTAGTTGGGTCATCACAGGCTTGGCGCCTTGAGCCAGTTGAGCCGGGACGATGGCTCAAAGGAACTTAATGGGCTCAAAGGCCTTTTACCACGGTAATAGGGATTGAGCCAGCTTGAGCTAGTTAAGCCAGAACTAGGATATATACATTCGCTAGGTTCCATAGTTAGATAGCGACAGCTTGCAATACAACTTCGTTACTCAAGATACCCTTGGTATTACGGGACGTGACTAAGTAATTTTTTAATTGCTCAGATTCCTACGATACCGGTACTCCTGCCAACATAAACCCGTACGTTTAGGTTTAATAGTTGGTTAACTAGTCTAGCCGTCACAATAGTGTCCCGCCATTATGTGGGGGCCTCACATTTTTCGGCACTTAGAGGGGGCGCACGTACTAGTGCACACCGCCCCCATTTGCACACCTCGAATTTTAAACCCTTCAGAATTTAAACATTAATAACTTTATAACCACTGCAATATATATTATGTAACAGATATTATATCCGGAACCGGAAAGCGAATTTGAGAATAAAGTTAAAATATAAATACAATTTATAATGTTTTAAGTAAACGTTTTAAAGTTTATTATAATATTTAATATCGATATAAAATTAACTATAAAATGTAATAAGATGTATATTTATAAAAGAAAAAACGTATTATATAGCACGCGTAATATATAAGTAGGCGTAACACTTCTTGGCACTTCGTAATAACAAATTTAAATAACTTAATAATAATAACGTGCTATTGTTATAATACAGGAACAGGGGTTTCTGTCTTAGAGAAACCGGCCTTTAGGGCCTGGTGTGGCTCCTCGCGGCTAATTTTCGGGTAAGGAAAGCTTGGCTTTCCCCGCGCCAAGATGTGGTAATTTGGTGGATCTGGTGGATCTGGGACCAGATCTAATAAATCCTATAGATCTACGATATACTTCTTAAATCCAGATGGATATATAATGGACGGTTTTTTATATAAATAATACCTATTTAATTTCGTTTTTTAATTATTAATTTAGATTTTTAATTAAAAATACCGTTTTCCGATTAAGGAGAAAATTGGTAAACTTTTTTAACGAATACTTTATTTATTATATTATTATTATTTACAAAATAAATTTTTTATTTCGGATATTATTTATACCTTTAAGTGGATATATAATAAGTTTATTATATGTTAATAATTTCTTAATTAATAGTTAACGAATAATTTAAAACCTAATTGGACATAAGTTTTTTTAAATTTAATAAAAACGATAATATAAAATAAGGTTTAATAAATAAATAATATATTCGATTTCCGTTATTAGCCGGTAAAAAATTAATAACCAAATTAAATAATTTACCTTTCATTAAAAAAATTTTTAATTAATTAATAATATAATATTTATAATTACTAAAATTAAGGATTTAAGAAACTCTTTTTTTTAATGATAACTTACTTTTATTTTTAAGGAATTTATTAAGGTCCAGCTTGAAAAGTCCGACCAAAAAAAAGAAGGTAATAAAGGAAGTTTATGGTAAAAAAATAAGAAAAAGAAAAAAAAAGAGAACTTATAACTAATAAACGATTAAACTTTATAACTAGAAAAGTTATAAGGTTTAAATAAAAAAATGCCAAATTCGTTCGATAATTAAAAAAGGCTTTTATACCGTTTTTAAAAATTATTTCCCGTTTAAAAACGTTAGGTTTTTTTTTATTTAGTCGAGACTAAAAAAAAACCTATACCCTTTTCAGCTTATTATAAAATATTTGATATTAAAGGTTATAAGTTAATTCCCCTTAAACCTTATAATGGATTTATTAATATAAAAGGATTCCTGGTTAAGGCCAGATTTTACCTTAAATAATACGAAAGTTTTTTAATTAAAAAATATCAAAAGGTAATGGTTATTTTATAACTACTGGTTAAAAAAATATTTAATTAGTTCGAACTTATTTTTAAGGATTATTTAATAAATTACCCCGACGATTACCTAATTATTACTAATTATATCTTTAATAATTACGAAAACTTTAAAGAACAAATATAAGGTTTATTCGGAAATATTAACAAATATATAGGTTTCAGCAAATTATATTAATAATTAAGTACATAACCGTATTTAACCGTTTTATAACTATTTCTAAGTTTTTATAAAATATATATTTTTTTTCTTATTATAACGGTTTAAAACTTTATGTTAAGGATAAAATATTTAAGGTACTTAAAACCGGATTTTTCGAAAATTATATAAATAAGGTTATTATTACCGACCGGCGCATTTTTAATTAATATTTTGAAAAAAAAGGTACCAGTAAATAAAATAGTAATAAACGTTTTAATAATAACAAAAAAATAAAGGACAGATCTTAAAAAAATGCTACCATTACATTAACGGAATTCAAAAAAATAAGTTTAAAGTTAAGTATTTTAATTATGCCAAAAAAGGCCATTTTAGAAACAAATATTATTTTTTATTTAAAGGAAATTTCAAAAAAGGAAAAATTTTACAGCCTAAAAAAAAATCCGCACGGCCGAATAAGATATAAATAACGAAAAAAAAGATGAAAATGAAATAAATTTTACTTATGCCGGTTATGAATTTATTATTATTATAACTAATAAGTTTAAAAATAACGATTTAGAATATAAAAATTATGCTATTTGCAAAAATATTACGGTTAAAACTTATAAATATTATCCCGGATTAGCAGTTTTTAAAATAACCATTACGTTAGGATATATTTATTTTTTCGATATATAAAAGTATAAAATCTACGATTTAAACGGTTAGTTACGAAAAGATTTCGGTAGCTATAAATAATTATTTTCCGAATATTATATTTTTCCTAAATATACGGTATACCTTAAACATTCAGCAAATAATTATAAGCTTTTATATTTTATTATTTGTTACAATTATAATTATTTTATTTATTTACATATCAAAAAAAGATAACGATTTTTGGCTAAAATATAACGAAAAAATATTTATAAAACTAAACGATAAGTACAAATATATAATAACCCCTTAATAGCCAGATTATCTTAAATTTTATTATTTACATCCCGAATTAAAATAAAGCCGGAAGGCTATAACGTAAGAATATTTATATTATTTACCAATATTATATAATAAATACGAATTTTTAGCTATAAAAATGTTTTTTTTCCGGAAATTTATTTTTCCGACCTTATATTTTGTAAAAAATAAGATTTAAGGACGAACTAAAAAAAAGAAATCGTTTTTAATTACTAATTCGGTAATAAAAGAAATTATTTAAATATATGGATAATTATTATACCAAATATGTAACCAGGAAAATATGCGAATAAAAACGCCTTTTAGCTTTTAAAGTATATTAATTAAAGAATTACAGAGGCCTTCGAAAATAAGATATTAAGGAGCCCTTATATATAAAACCTTATACGAGGTAAAAAGAAATACGAAATTAAATTAAAATCTCTATTTATTACGGAAATAAGATATTTAACGTTATAATCGATTCAGGAATAAAAAAAAGATTTATTTTTTCTAAAATAGCCGAAAAATATTAAATCTTTTGCAAATATAAGTAGCAATTATATAGATTACGGATAGGTGATAAAAACTTAGTTATTTACAATAAGGGTTAGATTTTTTAAAAAATTAAGGAATTCGTAATTTAAGTATAAAGATATTTAAAACGGATTATTTTTGATATCGCCGACATTTTAAAATACAATATCATTGTAGGAATACCGTAATTTCGTTCCAGCAATTTACGAATTAATTGGAACAATTAAACGCTTTTATGGGATAATTTTAAGGAAAAGTTTTATAAAATTTAATACATAATTAAAAAAATTGGGATTTTTAAGCCGATAATAACAGTACCCTTTAAATATTAACGATTTAAAAAATTATCTAAAAAACGAAACCGAAAAAAGTTGCCAAATTATAACCAATAAAATTATAAGATTTCTATTAAAAAAGAATATTATTTAAAGTTTTATTAAATTTATTATATAAATTTTAAAAAAGTTAAAGTTTTTTAAAAAAACTTTTACCGAAATCTTAAAAAAAAGTTATATTTAAAAATCCGAATTACTTATAAATATCCAGTTATAATGGTACCAAAAATAAAAAATAACAAAATTAAAATCGCGAAAAATAAAATTTTAATATATCGACGAATTTATAATTATCGATAATTAAACGATATTATTATTAAAAATAAATATCCTTTAACGTTAATAAATATTATAAGGGAAAATATTAATAAAGTTCAATAATTTATAATTTTAAATTTATTAAATAATTATTATTTAATTGGAATAATTAAAAACGAAACATAAAAAAATCGTTTTTAAAATTATTTATAAATATTACGAATATAACGTTATACCGTAAAAATTAAGTAATGTTTTAGCCAGCTTTTAATATATGTTTATTATTACTTTACGGAAATTTTTAAATAAATTTATTTTTGTTTATTTGGATAATATTTTTATTTATTTTAAAATTTTAAAGAAATATTAAAAATACGTTACTTAAATATTAAATATTTTCGAAAAGGTTAACTTATTAGTAAATATTAAAAAGAAACGTTTGGTATATCCAAAAACTAAACTTTTTAAGTTTTACTATTACCCTTAAACGTATCCGGGTTTGGGGTTTTGAATTGGGGGTTATTAAAAATTGGCTAATTTTAAATAAAGCTACCGTTACTGATATCCGTTAATTTTTGAAATTTACCGGTTACGTACGATTCCTAGTTAAGGATTACGGTAAATTTGTTAGCCCCTTAATTAAACTTATTATTAAAAAATATGTCGGAAAAAAAATTCGACCTTTTAAAAAAAACCAAAAAAGTTTTTTAAGAAATTAGGGACCAAATTATTAACGCCCCTGTAATTAAGCTACCAAATTATAATAAAAAGAAACGACTTAAAATAAACGTTTTAAATTATACCTTTAAAGTAATTTTAAAGTAATTAAAAAAAAACGGAAAGTGGTATTTAATAACGTACTTTTTTAAAGCTTTTAAAGATACAAAATTTAAATATCTTATTTATGGCAAAAAGTTATTAACGATTATTTTAGCATTTAAAAAATTATTCAATGTTTATTTTAACTATATATATCTTATTCGATTTATAACTACCTAAAAATAAATAAACGTTATAAAAATTAAATAATTATTATATCCAAATTTAACTTTAAAATTTACTATATTAAAAAGATTTATTTAAACGGATATTTTAAACCGGAAAAAAATTATAACTTAAAAGTTTCAAAGCAATATATACAAATATTATATTAAAAGAACGATAGGATAATATAGCTATATATAACCCTAAAATAACTTATTTTAAAAAAGTTAACCTAATTTAAAAACTTTTATAACTTTAAAATATAAAAGGAAATGAAATAATTAAAAAGGAATAATAAGGATGAACTATTATTCCGCGGTAAAAGTTATATCCACCGGTAATAATAAAAAGAATTCGTTAAAAAATTTACGAAAACCCTTTTTATAAATACTAAGAAATATTTAAATTTATTAAGCAATTTTAAAAGAAATACGATTTCCAGAAATTCCGTTAAACGGTAAAATAAGTAATTAAAAATTGTTGTAACATTTGTAATAAAGCTAAAGTAATCCGTTATAAGCCGTATAGTTTATTGCAACCTATAAATATATTTAATAAAGTATAAAATATTATAACTTGGGATTTTATTATTAGTTTTTTTATATCGAAAATCCAGTTACAGAAATTAAGTACGATATAATATAGGTAATTATTAATAAACTTACTAAATATGGGTATTTTTTACCCTTTAAAAGAACCGTAACGGTAAAATAATTCGCTTATGCCTTTATTCGGTATTATTTGGATAAATACGGAATATTTAAAAAGATTATTTTCGATCGAAATAAGTTTTTTATATCTAAATTCAGTACCAGTCCTTTTTAAATAAATCGGTATTAAGTTAAAATTTTTAATAACTTATTATTTTAAGATAAATAATTAAATTAAATGATTAAATTAAACTTTGGAATAATATTTACAAAATTACGTTAATTATTTAATAAGATAATTAGGTTAAATTTTTATTATTTATATAAATAGCTTATAATACGTCCGTTAACGAAGATATGGATATATTATTTTATATAGCTATATATATATATATAATGCGGTAATTTAACGATTTAAGTAATTAATACGTAAGGTACCGGTTATTATTATAATAATTTTACGAATAAAAACAATAGTTACAAAAATTAAGACGATATAAACCCGATTTTAAATTAAGTTATAGCTTTTGTAACAAAAAATAGTCCAGTATTATAATGAAAAAAATTACAAGATTAATTTTAATAAAAGAAAATAAAATTTACTTATTCCGTTAAAAATAAAATGTAACATTAAATTTTTTTAAATTAAAATAAAAAAGTCTAATAATAAATTCGATTTTAAAGAATTTAGCCCCTTTAAGGTTAAAAGAATTATTTCAAAAATTAACTATAAATTATTATTACTTAAAATCATGAAAATATACCTTATATTCCATATTCTTTTTTTAAAAAACCAGCCTTAAAAAACGCGCCGCTTAAAAAAAAACTTCGAAATCGAAAAAAACGATAACAAGTACGAAATCGAAAAAATACTGGATTTTAGGATAGTTAAAAACAAAATCCAATACCTGGTTAAATGGATAAATTGCTCATTTAAAGATAACGTATAGGAACCACTTAAGTACCTAACGAATACGATAGATCGGGTTAAGGATTTCTACTGACAAAATCCTAACCGACCGTCTCCAATACGGCCAAGGTCGCAGGCGATAACGGTCCCCCGCCGAAATCCAGACCTACAGCATTCCAGTCGAAAAAAAACGCCTCCGTTATAGCATTTATCTCAAAGGCCAATTAAGCTTGTTCCGTTTCCATACAACGTTACTTTTTTTCCAACCTTTCTCGTTTTTCTAATTAATTTAATTCCAAACCCTTCTTTAATATTTTTAGGGTCCTTTTTTAAAAAGGGTTTATTAAAAGCGTAACCGCCTTAATCTTTTAATAAACTTTATCGATTTTTTATTTTGCTTACGACGTTTTTATTCCATAACTTCTTAATATGCCAAAAACTTATTTTCCACAATACGTTATTTTCTTTATAAACATTTTTACGTTTTATTTATTTTCTTTAGTAAATTTATAACTGAAACGTTATAAAATAAACCTTAACAACGAATATAATAATTATAGGTCGAATACGTTAAAAAATAAAAATATTTAAGTTTATGAAAACGAATATAATTTAAATAAGAGAAAATTTTAATTACGAAAGTTTTAATTATTATAGCCTAAATAATACGAAAATTATGTTAATTTGCGCGTAATTTTCTTTTTCGTTTCTTTTTTTAATTCGACTTATTATAATAAAGTTAATTAAAAAATTACAGAAAATTCCTTTAACAAAATAAAAAGGCTACTTATAATTCTTATCTTTGGAACAAAAATCCTTAAAAAGGGAAAATAATGTTACAGTATAAAAATAGGGGTTCTTATTTTAAAAGGACCGGCCTTTAGGGCCTAGTATAACTCCTTACGGCTAATTTTCGGATAAGGAAAGCTTAGTTTTCCCCCTACTAAAATGTAATAATTTAGTAAACCTAATAAATCTGGAACCAAATCCAACAAATCTGGAACCAAATCCAACAAATCCTACAAATCTACGATATATTTATTAAATCCAGATGGATATATAATGGCTGGTGTCTTCTGTAAATAGCACCTATTTAGTTTCGCTTTTTAGCTATCAATCTAAATCTTTAATTAAAGGTACCGTTTTCCGATTAACGGAAAAGTCCGCAAACCTTTTTAACGAACACCCCATTTATTATGCTATTATTACCTGCAAATTAAGACCCCTATTTCGGATACTGCTTATACCTTTAGGTAGATATATAACAGGTTCGTCATAGCTATACCACCGAGTTACGCATACTACCAAGTTGCGCGTTTTTGGGCACCTTATAACAATAATCTTAAATTAATTTAGTATAACATTTTAAATCGATTAAATTTAATCGGATTTTTTTTATACTAAACGTATTTATAGCTTTTTTACAAGTACGCATATTATATCCGGGCTTGCCGTAAACGCCATATTTCCGTTCCTTGGTTTTAACCTTTTTACGATAATTACCTTTATCTGTTATAGGTTATTTTTTTTTCATCATCCTTTTTTTTCGGCCAAAAAAGTTTTTCCTTTTTGTATAATAAACGTCTCTCCTTTTTAAAAACGTTTATTTTTAATCCTTCGACGTTGGCTTAAAATATAATTAATTTCGCGTAATTGTGCGGTTTTTTATTCAAGAAAATGATTTAATGTTAGAGTATTACTTAATTTTTAATTGAAAATTAACCGATTTAATAATTTTAATCGGCAAGTTATCTTAATAATTTTTTATCATTTTCTATAAGCAACGGTTTTAAATTATTATCTTTAGATATTTTTAAAAATCTTTATAAGCGGAGAATTAAGACCGGCGAAAATTAACGAGAAAACGGTTAGCGTAAGTATAATTGGAGAAATTTTAAGTTTGAAAAAAACAGTATTAGGATTAAATAAAAGGAGATTAATTCTCGCAAATGCGGATTTAATATTATCCGACGTTATAATAATTTTAAACGTATTATAAAAGCCGGCAAAATTACTTTTTTTAATAATATAAATATAATAATATCGTATTAAACTTTCGATATATAACGAATAAGTGCGTTTTAAAGAGGAAAAATAAAATATATTAAAAGGTTAAAACTTATACGACAAATATGCGAATATATAAAATGTAATAATAGCGTAATTAACGTAATATTTTTCGAATTCTATCGAATAATAATTTTCGGAACTGTTAAGGATAAAAAAAACATTTCGATTTTTTCGTACCTATTTAAATATGTTAATTGAAAAGTTAAACCTATTTTAAAGTTAATTCGGTCGTTATTTAGCTATTACTATTTAATACGATTTTTTAATCGGTTATTAATAATAAATTATTACGCAATTAAGTTTTAAAATAATTTTTCCTTATTATAATATTACATAGCGGTATAACCTAATTTAAAAAATTAATATCTTTAATAATTATAACTTATTTTTTATTCTTTTATTAAATTTATTTAAATTCTTTACATTTTTCGGTATTGGTAATTACTATGCCCGTTATTATACAAAACCTTATTAAAATTCAATTTCTTCGAAATTATAAATATCCGTCATATAATGCCGTATCTTACGATAATAACCCGAATAAACTCGAATTATTTGCGAAATATCTTTAAATCTTCGCATAATGGCCGTTAGTAATCGATATTCCGATTTAAACGCGTTTAGAACTTTTTTTGCGGTTTAATAAATGGTGACGTTTAGTTAATTCTAACGTATTCCGTAACGCGTTAGATAAATAATAAATTCGCTATATCTTTAATATGTTAAAGGCGGACAAAAACCGTTCGTATATTTAGGTTCAGGATTTGGTCGATAATAAATTTCTTTTCGGTCGGCGTTCATTTTTACGAATTAAAAACGATATCGGCTCGGGAAAATTTACTGCAATTTGGCCTTTTAAAATCGATTTAAAGTCGTTATAAATAATATAAAGCCGTTTATAACTAAGTCGCAGGTTAATTTGTTTCGTTTTAACGGTTAAATTTATTTTAATTTCCTTTATAAACCGTTTTACATTATTATGTTAAAAAATAAATCATTAAAGTTATATGGTTAAAATGGTAAAAAAAACGCGCGACTCGGTGGTACGTACGACTCGGTGGTGTTATACGTTATATTATAATAATTTAAATTAATCGGATTTTTTTCGTTAAACGTATTTATAGTTTTATTACAATTACGCATATTATATCCGGACTTGCTGCAAATGTTATATTTTCGTTTTTTTGTTGCAACCCTTTTATAACGACCACCTTTAGCCGTTATAAGCTGCGTTTTTTCACCACCCCTTTTTCTTTAGCCAAAAGAGCTTATCCCTTTTATATAGTAAGTGTCCCTTTTTTTAAAGACGTTTATTTTTAATATTTCGACGTTTGCTTAAGATATGATTAGTTTCGCGTAATTAAGCGGCTTTTTACTTAAAAAAATAACTGTATACTAAAATACCAGTTAATTTTTAGTTAAAAGATTAACCGATTTAACGATTTTTATTAGTAATTTACTTAAATAATTTCTATTTTTTTTCATAAATAACGTCATTATTTTATTCTGTTTTAGATAATTTTAAGGGTTTTTATAAGCGGGGAAATAAAACCCGCGGGGGTTAACGAGGGGATGGTTAGCGTAAGTATAACTGAAGGAATTTCGAGCTCGAAAAAAATGGTATTAAAATCGAATAAAATGAAATTAACTTTCATAAATTCGGATTTAATATTATCAGACGTTATAATAACTTTAAACGCGTTATAAAAGCCGTTAGGAAATCTTTTTAGCGATATAAGTATAAAAATATCGTATTAAGCTTTCAGTATAATAAATAAACAGGTTTTTTATTTAAAAAAAAGATACGAGAAAAGGTTAAAACTTATACGAAAAATACGCGGGCATATAAAATGTAATAGTGTTATAGTTAGCGTACTATTTTTCAAGTTTTATTAAATAATAGTTTTCGTAACCGTCGAGGATAAAAAAGCTTTCGATTTTTTCGTACGCGTTTGAATATATTTATTAAAATGTTAAATTTATTTTAAATCTAATTTATTTATTATTAATTATTATTACGTAAAACGGCCTTTTAATTAGCTGGTAATGGATTATCGCGATATTAAAATTAAGGTAATTTTTCTCCGTTATAATAATAAATAACGGTAAAGCTTAATTTTAAAAATGAATAATTTAAGTAATTATAACTTATTTTTTATTTTTTATTATGTTGATTTAAGTTTTCTACTTTTTTCGGCATTAGTAATTATTATGCCCGTTATTATGAAAAACCTTATTTAAAATTTAATCCCGTTAAAGTTGGAAATGATTTCTTTTTATAATCCTGTATTTTGCGATAATAACCCGAATAAGTTCGAATTATTTCCGAGATATCTTTAGATTTTCATATAATACCCGTTAACAATTAATATTCCGATTCAAACGCGTTTTTAAAGTTTTTTTGCAGTTTAATAAAGTTCGAAGCTTTATTAACTTTAACGCATTTCGTAATAGGTTAAATAAGTAATATATTAGCCATATCTTTAACGTGCTAAAACCGGACAGAAAGCGGTTATATATATAAGTCGAGAATTTGATAATAGTCCATTTTTAGGGAGTCGGCGTTAATTTTTATAAAAAAAAGATATAATCGAATCGAGCGCATTTATCAGTAAAACGGTACGCTAAAATAAAAGATGAGATTTTATAGACGAAACTAGGCTTTTTGTAACTAAATTTCGAGTTTCGTTTTTTAGCCTAAATAGTTAAATTTCTTTTTTGTTTTTTATAAGACGTTTCATAATCCTATTATTAAGTAATAGATAATTAAAAATAGATAGTTAAAATATATTTAAAAAGTGTTACTCGCACTTGTATATTAGGCGTGCTTATGTAGTACGTTACTTTATAAAATATACTAAACGTTTATTCTTTCATTAAAAAGTAATATTAATTAATAAGATATATTAACGCTAAAGTATAATATTATAAAATAAAGCTAAAATAAAGAAAGCTGTATAAATTCTAACATTTTATGATGTAATATGTTTAGTTAATTATAAAAGAATAAAAATAATACTGATATTACTTTATCTATGTTTATAATATTCTAAGTGTTAAAGTTTTATAATTTAATATAACATTTCGGAATACATTTATTATATACAAAATAAAAAGTATAAGATAAAATCTTAAGTGTTATTATATTATAACCATATATATTTATAATTTTCTTTTTATTTTCTTTAATATATTAAACTGTTTTATTTTTAAATCGTAATAAATAATATTTTCTTTTATAAATTAATATAACGTACCGTACCACCGAGTGAGATATACTACTAAGTAAGATACTTTTTAGCATCTTGTAATAATAAATTCAAATAACTTAATAATGATACATCGTATTAATTAAAATTAATCAAATTCTTTCTCGTTCAACGTCTTTATAACTTTATTACAAGTACGCGCATTATATTCGAACTTATCGTAAATACTACATTTCCGTTCCCTAATTTTAATTCTTTTATGATAACCATTTTTAACTGTTATAAGCTGCATTCTTTTACCATTATTTTCTTTTCTGGTCAAAAAAGCTTATTCCTTTTATATACTATTTTCGGTTAAGGTTAAAACGGATATTTACTTAAAATTAATTACAGCTTTTACATTTAAAAAATCCGGCTTTATTAATAACTTAATTGTTCATTAATAATTATATATTATCGTAAATTATTACGTAAATATTTTCGAACTTTATAAACGAATTATTAAAAACTTTTTCGTAATATTTAAAGAATATACGTTTTAATAAATATTCGGTATATTCGTTTTTGTTATTTTTATTTCTTAATTTAAATTTTTTAATAATATTTTATATTTTAATAACGCACTTTAATAAGTAATCGTATATGTATTTAAATTCTTTTCGTTTAATTTATTTTGTTAAATTCCTTCATTAAATTTTTAGCGTCCGAATTTTAAAAAGGTTTTATAATTTAAAATTTTTTAAAATATTTAAAATAATTTTATTTTAATTAGTAACTTTATTAAGGATAATTTTAAGTTAATCTTTTATAATAAGCTTATCGATTTAAAAAGGTACTTTATTAATTATTTTAATTTTAATAAATTTATACTTTTTAAATAATTTAATAACTTTTTTAAATTAATCTGTAATGCCCGTATTAGAAAAATAAAAGTTTAAAAAGCCCGGCTAAATCCAGAAAAATTAAAAAAAAATATTTATAATATACGTAAAAAAACTATGTTTTTTATTAATTAGTCATATCAAATGATAATATGTTTAATATGAATACCGTAAATTTATAAATAATTTTAACGATTTTTAAGTTAACATAAAATTTCGTTTTTAAAATATATTAATTACGATATTAAGATTAATTTAAGTATTCGTATTTTTAAATAACTTTAAGAACCCGGTTTAATTACTATTATTTTAAAATTTAGTTTCGTTAAGTTTATTATCCTAAGAATGTTTTTAATAATCGGTATTAAGTAATTATACTTAAAGAAATATTCGAGAAAATAAAAAAGTTTATTATTAATAATAATTTATATTATAAGTTTTAAAACTGGATAATAATTTCGGAAAGTTTCGATAAATCTTTAAAAAATTTATTAGAGTTTATTTTAAATTAATTAATATTACCGGGGTCTAAATTATTTAAATTTTAAGATATTAGCTTAGATAAAATATATTTACGTATAAGATAAATAATTATCCGTAATACTTATTTTCCGTATATTTCTTTCGAATTTAAAAATTAAATAATCTTTTTTTATTATTTATCCCAATAATCTTCTTTTAATTACCATTATGTTATTAATTTTTTAATTATGTTTCTTTTAATTTATTAATTAATATTTTTATTATTAACTTAAATGTTATAATATTTAAATTTAATGAAAAAAAGTAAATTTTAAATAATACCGTCTATTAATACCTAGATAAAATATTGCTTAATTAATGCGAGAAAGATTTAAAATATATTTTATAACGTTTCGTTTTTAATTTTTATATTATATTAAAACACATTTTTTTTCTGGTACTTGTTTTTAAATTAAAAATAAATATTTTTATCACTTTATTTCTTTTATTCGTATTTATTATTTTATTTATATCATTAATTTTATCGTTTTTTTATTTATTTTAAAAAATTTTAATTTTAATAATGATATCTTTAATTATATAATTTTAACTTTTTTAATTTTTATTAATTAAATCTTATAATTTATTTTATACCATAATTTTTTTATTAATCCGTATAATAATCCAAATTACATAATTAGTTTAAAACTTAAGTAATTAATTTATATTTCGAAACCGGTTGTTTATATACGTTCGTATTTTTTTGCCGTCGTTTAAATAAAATTATTTCGTATAAAATTTTAATTTAATAACCTTTTTTTAATAATCATTTAAAAAGTTACGTTATTATAGTAATTACGGCCGTTAATTATATACCGTTTAAATTATCGTAACAGTAATTCTAATCGTAATCGTAATCGCGTATAATTATTATCGTACGTTTTTAATTAGGACCTTATTTATTCTGTTTTATAACCGGATAATCGAAAATTATTACGGTAACGAATTAAAGCCAGTTTCCTCTTTTTGGCAGCCAGATAAAATAAGGCCGGATAAAGTTAATCCTGATCAGTACGAAAATAAAGAAAGTGTTACGAGTAAGCCTGGGGTTCTGAAGAAAATTAAAGTTAATATAATGGATTTGGTGTTAAGACCAGTCTGTTTGATGATAATAAGTGGTAAGTATCTCGGGGTTGCGCCCGGCGAAAAGAAGTCCTAGAAATATATAAATGTAACGGCTGACTGGCTTAACCAACTATTAAACCCTAATCGCACGGTTTATATTAGCAGTAGTACTGTAGGAATTTAAACAATAGACTAAAAGTAAAGTTACGTTTGGTAATAGCAGATATCAAAGGTAATCTGGGTAACCAAGTATATTACAAATTGATATTATCTAGATTATGGGAAAGTAACGAACGTATATATGCTACTTTTAGTTTAATATATTCGACCGGTTCGATAACCTTTCGTTTATCGAACCGTTTCGAACTTATCGAACGTTTGTATTAATTTAACCGGTTCGATATTTATTAATTAATCGTTATAATCGCATTTATCGAATAGGTTACGTAATTAAAGATTTACCTAGTTTTTTTTGTTTAAACCTCTTGTTACAGTACAGGAACAGGGGTTCCTGTCTTGGAGAAACCGGTTTTTGGAACCTGGCGCAGGCTCTAGGCGGTTAAATTTCGGAGAAGGAAAAGCTTGGCCTTTTTTGCTAAGATTAAAGTAATTTAGGTAATTTAAATAATTTAACCAAATTACATAAATTATATAAATTCTAGATATATTTATTTATTAAAATTGGATATATAACGGATAATTTCTTTTATAAATAATACCTATTTAATTTCGTTTTTTAGTTATTAATTTAAGCTTTTAATTAAAAAATAACTGTACCGTTTTTTAATTAAGGGAAAAATTCGTAAATTTTTTTAACAAACATTTTATTTATTATATTATTATTATTTACAAATTAAAAACCTTTATTTCGAATATTGCTTATATTTTTAAGTAAATATATATTAAGTTCGTTACATTTTAATAATTTCTTAATTAATAATTAACGAATGGTTTAAAACCTAATTAAGCATAAGCTTTTCTGAACTTGATAAAAACGATATTATAAAACGACGTTTAATAAATAAATAACATATTTGATTTCCGTTACTAGCTAATAAAGAATTAATAACCGGATTACATAATTTACTTTTTATTAAAAAGATTTTTTAATTAATCGATAATATGGTACTTATAACTACTAAAATTAAAGGCTTAAAGGAATTTTCTTTTCTTAATAACAATTTACCCCTACCTCCGAAAAAACTATCGAAATTTAACTTAAAAAATCCGATTAAAAAAAGGAAAAAAAGCTAGGTATAAAAGTTAAAAAAGAAAGGGAAAAGGAACATATAACTAATAAACGATTGGACCTTACGGCCGAAAAGCTTATAAGATTTAAAAAAAAAGAACGTTAAATTCGCCAGATAATTAAAAAAAAACCTTTATACCCTGTTTTGGAACTATTTTTCGTCCAAAAACCCTTATTTTTTTTTAATTACGACCGAAAAAGAATTATATCTTTTCTTACCTACCATGGAATACCTAATATTAAAGGTTATAAGTTAATTACCCTTAAATTTTATAATAAGTTTATTAGTATAAAAATTTTTTTAATTAAGGCCAAACTTTATTTTAAATAATATAAAAATTCTTTAACGGAAGATTACTAAAAAGTTATAACTATTTCGTAACTATTAATTAAAAAAATATTTAATTAATTTAAGCCCATTTTTAAAAACTACCTAATAAACTTTTCCGATAGTTAATTAAATATTATTAATTATATTTTTAATAATTACGATAACTTTAAAAAACGAATATAAGCCTTATACGGAAATATAAATAAATAATAATATACGGTTAAATAAATGTACAAATTTAAGTCAATTATTTCGGTAGCCGAATATATAACAAAGTTTAACCGGTTAATAATTATTTCCAAACTACCATAGGACGTATTATTTTTCCCTTATTAAAATAACTTAAAGGAACAAATTAAGAATAAAATATTTAAGGTATTTAAAATAAATTCCTTTAAAAACTATATAAATAAAGTTATTATTACCAACCGACGTATTTTTAATCGGTACTTTAAAAAAAGGGACCAGCAGACGAGGTAATGATAAAGGTTTTAATAATAAAAAGAAAATAAAGGATAGATTTTAAAAGGAAATTAATATTACTTTAACGGAATTTAAGAAAAATAAGTTTAAGGTTAAATATTTTAATTATGGCAAAAAAAGTTATTTTAAAAACGAATATTATTTTCTAGCGAAAAAAGGGAACCTTTAGAAAAAAAAGATTTTATAGCCTAGAAAAAAGGTCCGCGCGGCCGAACGAAATATAGATAGCGAAAAAAAGGATAAAAAGGAAGTAAGCTTTACTTCCGCCGATTATGAATTTATTATTATTATAACTAATAGGGTTAAAAATAACGACCTAAATTATGAAGATTATATTATTTGCAAAAATATTACGGCCAAAACTTGCAAATATTATCCAGGACGAGTAGCCTTTAGGGTAGCTATTACGTTAGGATATATTTGTTACCTTAATATATAAAAATATAAAATATATAACTAAAACGGTTAATTACGAAAGAATTTCGGTAACCGTAAATAATTATTTTCCGAATATTACATTTTTTCCGAATGTATAATATACCCCAAGCCTCCAGTAAACGATTATAGGCTTTTGTACTTTATTGCTTATTATGATTATAACTGCCTTATTTATTAACGAGTTAAAAAAAATAATAACTTTTAGCTAGGATATAATAAGAAAATACCTATAAAATTAAATAATAAGTACAGATATATAGAAATCCTTTAATGGCCAGATTATTTTAAGTTTTGTTACTTATATCCTAAATTAAAGCAAAATAGAAAAGTTATAACATAAAGATACTTATGTTATTTATTAATGTTATATAATAAATACGAACTTTTAATTATAAGCGTATCTTTTTTAAAGGTTTACCTTTTTAACTTTATAATTTGCGAAATATAAAATTTAAGGAAAAGTTAAAAGAAGAAAATAATTATTTTTAAATGCTAATTTGGCAATAAAAAATGGTTTAAGTGTATGAAAAACCATTATACTAAGTATGCAGCTAGGAAGGTACGTAAATAAAGATGCCTTCTAGCCCCTAAGGTACATCAGTTAAAAAACTATAAAAGTTCTCGAAAGTAAGGTACCGAAAAGCCCTTATATATAAAACTTTATATAAAGTAAAGAAAAAAATACGAAATTAAATCGAAATTTCCATTTATTATAAAAATAAAATATTTAACGCCATAATTAATTTTAAAACAAAAAAAAAACTTTATTTTCGTTAAGATAATTAAAAAATATTAAATTTTTTAAAAATATAAATAATAATCGTATAAGTCATAAATAATTAATAAAAATTTGTTTATTTACGATAACGGCCGAATTCTCCGGAAAATAAAGGAACTTATAGTTCAAATATAAGGATATTTAAAACGGATTATTTTCGATATCGCCGATATTTCAGGATATGATATTATTTTAAGAATACCGTAATTTCGTTTTAATAATTTACGGATTAATTAGAAAAAATAAATACTTTAATAAAATAATTCTGAATTTTTTTTTTAAAAATTTGTTATATAATTAAAAAAATTAAAATTTTTAAGCTAATATTAATAATTCTCTTTAAATATCGACGATTTAAAAAATTATTTAATAAATAAACCCGAAAAGAATTACTTAATTATAATTAATAAAATCATAAAATTTTTATTAAAAAGGATATTACTTAAAGTTTTACTAAATTTATTATATAAACCTTAAAAAAATTAATATTTTTTGGAAAAATTTTTAATTAAATTTTAAAAAAAGTTATATTTAAAAATCCGAATTACCTATAAAGTACTTAATTATAATGGTATTAAAAATAAAGAATAACAAAATCCGAATCGATAAAAATAAAGATTTAATATACCGATAAATACATAATTATCGATAACTAAATAATATTATTATTAAAAATAAATATTTTTTAACGAATAAATACTATAAGGGAAAATATTAATAAGGTTAAATAATTTATAGTTTTGGATTAACCGGACGGCTATTATTTAATTCGAATAATTAAAAATAAAAAATAAAAAACCGTTTTTAAAATTATTTATGGATATTACGAATATAAAGTTATGCCATAAAATTTAATTAATACCTTAATTAACTTTTAATATATATTTATTATTATTTTACGGAAATTTTTAAATAAATTTATTTTCGTTTATTTAAACGATATTTTTATTTATTTAAAAACTTTAAAAAAGTATAATAAATACGTCGTTTAAATATTAAAAGTATTTAAAAAAATTACCCTGCTAATAAACACCGAAAAAAACGTTTAATATATTTAGAAATTAAATATTTTTAGATTTTATTATTACTTTTAAATAAGTTTAAATTCAGAATTTTAAATTAAAAGTTATTAAAAACTGGTTAATTTTAAATAAAGTTATTATTATTAATATTTGCAAACTTTTAAAATTTACCAGTTATATATAACCTTTGGTCCAAGATTACGGCAAACTTGTTAACTTTTTAATTAAACTTATTCTTAAAAAGTACGTGAAAAAATTTAAACGTTTAAAAAAATTTAAAAAGGTTTTTTTAAAAAATTAAAGATAAAATTATTAACGTCCCGGTAATTAAGTTACCAAATTATAATAAAAAAACGATTTAAAATAAACGTTTTAAATTACGCCCTTAAAGTAATTTTAAAATAATTAAAGAATAATAGAAAATGGTACCTAATAATATATTTTTCCAAAACTTTTAAGGACGTAAAATTTAAGTATTTTATTTACGATAAAAAGTTATTAGCGATTATTTTAATACTTAAAAAATGGAAATTATTTTTTAATAAAATTAAGAAATTATTTAACATTTATTTAAATTATAAAAATTTTATGCGATTTATAACGATTTAAAAATTAAATAAATATTATAAAAATTAAATGGTTTTTTTGTCCAAATTTAATTTTAAATTTTATTATATTAAAGATAAAGAAAATATTTAAACGAATATTTTAAATCGAAAAAAAATTACAATTTAAAAGTTTTTAAACGATATATATAAGTATTATATTATAAGGACGATAAAACCGTATAGTTATGTATAACCTTAAAATAACTAACTTTA
The DNA here is from genome assembly GCA_004155925.1 of Monosporascus sp. MG133. Classification (NCBI taxonomy): domain Eukaryota; kingdom Fungi; phylum Ascomycota; class Sordariomycetes; order Xylariales; genus Monosporascus; species Monosporascus sp. MG133. Next base: position 98,938 of record QJNX01000167.1, on the reverse strand, counting down.
AAAAAGTTAACTTAATTTAAAATTTTTTACGACCTAAAAAAACAAAAGGAAATTAAAAAGGTAAAAGGAAATAATAAGGATTAATTATTATTATGCGGCAAAATTTATATTTCCTGCCAGTAATAAAAGGGATTTATTAAGAAATTTTACGAAAACCTTTTATATAAATACGAAGAAATATTTAAAATTATTAAGCGACATTAAAAAAGATATAATTCTTTAAAATTCCGTTAAATAACTAAGCAAATAATTAAAAATTATAACGTTTATAACAAAATTAAAGCAGCCCGTTATAAACCGTATGGTTTATTATAACCGATAAATATATTTAATAAAATATAAAATATTATAACTTAAAATTTAATTATTAATTTTTTAATATTTAAAAACCCCGTTATTAAAATAAAGTATAATACGGTATAGGTAATTATTAATAAATTTATTAAATATAGATATTTTTTACCTTTTAAAAGGACCGTAATAACAGAATAATTAGCTTACGTTTTCGTTCGATATTATTTAAATAAATACGGAATATTAAAAAATATTTAATTAAGATAAGTTTTTTATATCTAAATTCGGTACCAGGTTTTTTAAGTAAATTAATATTAAATTTAAGTTTTTAATAATTTATTACCTTTAAATAAATAATTATATAAAACGATTAAATTAAATTTTGGAATAATACTTCCGAAATTACGTTAATTATTAATAAAATAATTAGGTTAAATTTTTATTATTTATATAAATAATTTATAATACGTCCGTTAACAAAAATATAAGTATATTATTTTATATAGCTATATATAAATATAACGTAACAACCTAACGATTAAAATAATTAATACGTAAGATCCCAGTTATTATTATAATAACCTTACGAACAAAAATAATGGTAATAAAAATTAAAACTGTACAAATCCAATTTTAAACCGAATTATAATTTTTATAACAAAAAATGGTCCAGTATTATGCAAGGTTGATATAGGTTCAAGCCTTATTTTCCAGGCTGAGCCAAATATACAGAAAATTATTACACATATAATCCATACGATAAATACTATACCTAGTATCTTCGAATACGATAACTGATTAATGATTTTTACGGTTAAGATAGATTATATACCTTAGTTCCATAAAACCTTACTTTAAAGCAGAACCTTACTTTAAAGCAGACTGCTGGGCCCCCGTAAGCACGCAATTTCTCGACTGATGTCGGCTTGGAAGGCTTACATGCGTGGTTGCCGATAAGCTTCGTCCAGTATTATAATAAGAAAAAAATTAAAGGATTAATTTTAACGAAAAAAAAAATTTACTTATTACGTTAAAAATAAAATATAACTTTAAATCTTTTCCAGATTAGGACGAAAAAGTTTAACGATAAACTTAATTTTAAAAATTTTAATTTATTTAAGATCGAAAAAATTATTTTAAAACTTAATTATAAACTATTATTACCCAAAATTATGAAAATATATCCTATATTCCATATTTCCTTATTGGAACTAGCCTTAAAAAACATTCCGCTTAAAAGAAATTTCGAAATCGAAAAAAACGATAACGAATATAAAATCGAAAAAATACTAGATTTTAAAATAGTTAAAAATAAAATTTAGTACCTAATTAAATGGATAAATTATTTATCTAAAGATAATATATAGGAATTATTTAAATACCTAACGAATACGATGGACCTGGTTAAAATCTTTTACCAGCAAAATCCTAACCGACCGTTTTTAATACGGCTAAGGTTATAAACAATAACGGTTCCCCGTCCAAATCCAGGTTTAAAACGTTTTAACCGAAAGAAATAAATACTTTTATTACGGCATTTATTTCAGAAACAAATTACGCTTACTTTACCTCTATACGACGCTATTCCTTTTCCATCTTTTTTTAATTTTTCCGTTAATTCCGTTCGCATTTTTCCTTTAAAATGATAACGGCCTTTTTTTTTAAACCGTTTTATTAAAAACGTAATCGTTTTAATCGATTAACGAATTCCTTCGTTTTCTTTTCAGCAAACTTTTAATACGCGATTAAAATATCCTCCATCTTACGTTATTTTTTTTTTAAACGGTCGTATTCTTTCCTAATTTTCGATAAAGAATTTATTTCTAGTCTGTTATACGTCAAGAGTTAACGACGAATACAATAATTACAGTTCGGAATATTTATTACGTGAAAATATTCGGTTTCCTTAAAATAAATATAGTTCGAATAAAGGTTAATTTTTAAACTAAACTTTTTAATATTTTTTATACAAATAGTACGAAACTTTTGTTAAAATAATCGTAATTATCTTTTTTATTAATTTAACCTGTTATAATAAAGTTAATTAAAAATTTACGGAAACCCCCTTTTAATAAAAAAAAATTACTTACGGTTTTTATTTTTAGGATAAAAATTTTTGGAAAGGGGAAATAATATTACAGTATAAGAACAGGGGTTCCTGTTTTGGAAAAACCGGTTTTTGGAACCTAACGCAGGTTTTAAGCGGTTAAATTTCAGAAAAGGAAAAGTTTAACCTTTCTTGCCAAAATTAAAGTAATTTAGGTAATTTAAATAATTTAACTAGATTATATAATCATATAAATCCTAGATATATTTACTTGTAAAAATTAAATATATAACGGATAATTTCCTTTATAAATAATATTTATTTAATTTCGTTTTTTAATTATTAATTTAAGCTTTTAACTAAAAGGTAATTGTACCGTTTTTTAGTTAAGGGAAAAGTCTGCAAATCTTTTTAACGAATATTTTATTTATTATGTTATTATTACTTGCAAATTAAGAATCCTTATTTCGGATATTGCTTATACTTTTAGGTGGATATATGACAGGTTCGTTATACCTCCGTCCGTATCTGGCCCCGTTAAATTTATCGGGCCATAATATGATTCTTTTTATAAAATTTTTGCTTTTAAAAATTAATTATTTATCGCCTTTATTTGGTAAGCAAACTTTTCCCTTTTTAGTAACATATGTTTATTAATATTATATTTAATCGTAAGGTTTATTCTTAACGTTTATTTTTAAGGTTTATCCTTAAGGTTTACTGCCTGGCATAAGGTTTATTAAAGTCGAAGCTTATCGGCAACCACGTATGTGAGCCTCCCAAGCCGACATCAGTCGAGAAATTGCGTGCTTACAGGGGCCCAGCAGTCTGCTTTAAAGTGAGGTTTTGTTTTAGAATGAGGTTTTATGGGATTAAGGTATATAATTTATCTTAACCGTAAAGATTATTAATTAATTATCGTATTCGAAGATATTAGGTATAGTATTTATCGTCTGGATTATATGTATAATAATTTTCTGTATATTTGGCTCAGCGTAGAAAATAAGGCTTGAACCTATATTAACCTTGTATTATATTTAATCGCATTAAAAAATAAATTTTTTATTAACGTTAAAATGTTTTAACTTTTTCGAAATAAATTAATTATTTTAATTTTATTATAGTAAGTAATATTTTTTATTTTCGTTATAAAGTTAAACGTAAAATTTATAAGGTTGATTTTAATTTTAAAAAATACGTTCGTTATACCGAATTTATTAGTTTTTATAACATTTTTAACTTTTCTGAACTTAAATATAAAAACTTTTTAAAATCCGTTAAACGTTAAACCGAAAAAAGGTTATTTCGAATTTAATAATAATTTACGGAACTTTTTAAACGTTTAATTCGGTTACGTAATTAAAAAAAGCTTTTGCGTTATTATGGTATCGAAATATCTTATCGTAAAATTTAAGGTACGAAAACGATGGAAAAAATAAAACGTTTAAAAAAAATTTCGAAAGTTAAAGGGCTAAATAATTTCGTTTTCTCGTACCGCGAATACGGTTAATTAGTTTGATTTAAATAACGTAAATTGGAATTCTTTTAATTTTAACGTTTCCGCTATTATTAAAAAACTTTTTAATAAATGTTAGGTTTTTGTAAAGTCTTTTATAAATTTTTATATATTTTTAATTTTAAATTATCCTTTTACTTTATGAGAAATTATTTTTTTAAGGTTTTTTTTTTGTATTAAGCATTTTTTAACCTTTTATATTAATACCTTTTTTATTACCTTTTTTCTTTTGTTATTCCGTATAAATTGAAATTATGTCCGTTATTAATTTTAATAAGGAAAAGTAAAAAACCGCATAAAATCAAACTTTAAAAGATAATTTTAATTAGTAATTATCTTTCGAAATTTTTTTACGATTTTTTATAATTTAATATTTTTAAAATCGAATTTTTTATTCGGTCGTTTGGTTTAGATATTTTTAGTAATTAGGTAAATTATTTCCTTTTTTTAAAAAGTTAATTTTTTTAATTCTTTTTGGTTATAATATTTTTATGTTTAAATACGTAAGAATTTAAATTTTATTTTTATTTTTATATATAATTATTTCAGTTATTTCAAAATAAAAATTATTTTAACGTTAATTAAATGTTTTTTTTTAATTTCGGTAAATTTTTAATATAAAATTAAAATTAACGGTTATTAATATTATTTTAATATTTTCGTAATAATTTATATTATACGTGAATTAGGTTATTAGTAACTTTTTAACTTTAATATTTTATTTGTAGTTAATATAATACCGTAAATAAGTTTTAAATATTTAATCAATTTTATTAATTTAATTATTTATTTATTATTTAAAAGTATTTAAAAGTTTATGGTTTAGGTTTAATTATACGGTAAAATTTTGCTAGAATTTAAAATAAATATAATACTTTTATCAGATATAATTTTTTTTAAAAATGTCTACGTTTATAAGATATTTAAAAAACATATACGTTAATTATTTTACGTTTATATTTTCGTTAAATGGTAAAAAATAAGAAAATTTTATAAATCGGTCCATAAGTATAAAAATATTACCGTAATATATATCCGTTATTAAACTTTTAATAATAATAATTTAATAATAAATTTAAAAATAATTAAATTTTATAGTTATTTTACGACTGGTAATAGTTATAATTTTCCGTATACTTTATGGCGTCGTATTTTAATTTTGTTATGTAAGTCGTATTTTTATAAAACTTTTTTTATTATTACCTTTATTTTAAGGAAGTAATATATACGTTATAACCGTTTTAAGGCTTTACAAACTTTAGGGTATCCGTATAACTAGTATTTATATATTTTACGTCTTAATTTTTCTTAATAATTTTTTAATTTTTAGGTTTTATTTATTTATTGTTTAATAATTAATCGTTATATTGTTAAGCTTTCTGATATAATTCGGATATTATTCTTTTAATTGTTATAACTTGTCGAAATTTTATGTATTTCTCCTTCGTCAGGTTGAATATTTGGTATAAAATTTTTAGGATCTTTTCTAAGGTTTAATGGTTAGTTAAAAACGTTTATTTTATTATTTTTTAATTTTTTTTTTAAATAATAACGAAATTAAGTTGCGAAAAATATTTTGCGTAATAAAATTATCGTTTTATCAACTTTCGGATGGTAATAAACCGGGTAAAGCTTTTATAGTTTATATATATTTTAACTTAATATAAATTTTCTTAAAGGTAATATTTAAATTTTTTAAAAACGTTAATAATAATTAAAAATCTTTTATTTAAAATAATATAATCCAATTCGGTTTTTAGTTTTACAGAACGATTTAAATTATATATAATTAATATTAATTCCGTAATAATTATATTTTTAATTTTTTAAATAACTTTTTGTATTTCGGTTATTTATTAAACTTTAATCTTTTTAATTAAATTAAATAAAAATATCCTAATTTCGCTAAAGTTGCGAATAAACTTCCGGTAAAAATCAACGAATCTAAAAAAAGTCTGGATTTCGGTAATTATAATAAGTATTTTTTGCTTTTAAATTGCTATTTTTTTTTAAGATTTATTTTAATATACCCGGCAATAATGACGTCTTTTAAATACGGTATTTTTTACTTATAAAACTTGTTTTCTTTAGCATTAATTAAAAAATTAATGTTTTACAGAATTTAAAGGGCTTTATGAGCGTATTTTTTTGTATATTTTCACCGAATACAAGTAAATAAAAATATTATCGAAATAATAAATAATATCTATATCATAATATTTGCATATTACGAAGTTAAATATTTTTTAAAACGTTACGGATATATTAATAAATTTAAAAAATATTATTAAATATTTTTATAATCCATATTTTGTTAGGAAAACTATTTTCTATTTATTTTTAAAGTATTTTCGTAATACGTATAACCTTTATTAATTTAAATTATATATAAAATAAAACGTAATTATTTCGTTATTTTTTAATAATTATTTAACAATGTTATTTATTATATTTCGGTAACTTTATTTTACTTTTTTTTTAAAAAAAGGCGTTCGTATTTATAATAGTATAATAATATTTTAACTATTCTTTCTAGTTTTTAAAGCTAATATTATAAATCGTCGTTTATTGCGTATAATTATATTATAATCGTAATAATAACGCGTTATATATATTTATTCCGTCTTTTCTTTTTGTATATATTATATTTCTTTAAATAATAAGGTTTTTATCGTATCCTTATACCTATATTTATTATCGTCGACGTTAGTTAAATAATTAAAATATTTTCCGAATTATTTTTATTAATAAAAAGTAAAATAACCTTTACCTAATTAGTTTTTTAATTAATTAAGGAATTATATTAGTATACTTATTTTTTACCGAAAATTATATCGTAATTTCGTATTAAGATAATATCGAAATTAATAATTTATTTTCGTCCTTAAATAAAAGTTTCGAAATAATTAATTTTATAATAAACTTATTCGTTATTATAAATATATTTAAGATTTTTTGCATTTTTAATTTCGTAAAATTTAGTTTTATTTTTATATAATAAATATAATTTATTAATTATTTCCGGTTTAATATAATTCGGATTAGTTCCGTAATTTACTATAACGGTATTCCATTTTTTTAAATTCGTATTTTAATTATAATAAGAAAAATTCCTATTTTTTTTATTATCATATATAAAACTTTTTTAAGAGATATATAGTAACTTCTTTTACTTTCGTTAACTTATAACTTTTTTATAAATAGTATTTTGTTTTGGAATTTATATTTGTAATTATTTTAACTACTTTTTTTATCGGTATAATTAAACTTTTAATTCGAAAATCTTATTTTTTATCGTTTTACTTAATTCGTTAAATTGGTAATTTACTTTTTAAAAATTTCGGCTTTTTCCGACCAGTTTGTTATTATCGCCCATTTTTCGTTTATCGTTATCGTTAGTTGGTTCTAGTACCTTTAGCGTTTTTAATACTGGGTATGGTACTGGGCTATTTCCGCTAGGCGTTTTCCGACCTTTTTTTTTTTTTTTATCTTTTTTCGGGATTGTCGGCATAAACGCGCCGGAAGTATAGGTTGTTTATTACTTTCCGTTATACCTTTATTATTGTTTGATAAATTTTTTTTTCGTCTTATAGTTATATTATTCGTAATGGTATATCGGATCTTATTCGGAATAACTTTTTCCTTCCGGCTAGCTTCCTAACGTTATAATAACGTTAATATCGTCTTACGTAACTATGGTACGTAAATATCTGTACCATTTTTAGTCCTTAAGGTCGTTTCCGGTTTAGGTATAAGAATCGAATTTTTATTTATATATATACGTAATTCGTTATTAGATATATTTTTGTTATTTTTCGTATCGTAAATAACAAGTCCTTTTGTGATAAATAACGTATAATTTCCTATATCGATCTGGTTTTTTTAAATATAAAGCCTCGTTTTAACTTTAATATTCTTTAATTTATTTATTTAACTTTTATTATTTCTATCGTTATTATTTTCTTTTTTACGTACGAAATATTAATTTTTTTTAGCGTTAATCTTTTTTATTTATCGTATTCCTGCAACCATTAAGTAATTATTGGATCGTATATAATCGCGTATTATCGTATAATTACGGCTTGGGAAAGTATTTTAGCTTTTCGTCATCTTTTTCGTACTTTTAGGGATAGGTTAAGGTTTTTTCTTTCTTAATTATGCCGAAAATAACGGCTTTTTTATTTTTTGGTTAACCATTAGGTACCGGGGTTTAACCGTTATGTTTTTATTTTTTAAGGGCTTTATATTAATTTTTAATATAGCTTATGTTGTTAGAATTATAATATTTAATTATATTTTATTCATTTTTTTTGCGCGGTTCCTAATTCCATAAGTTTTAAATATATGCTATAAAATATATTATTTTTTCGTTCGGTATTAGGGGAAGTAAAATATTTAATTTTGTTGTTATATTTAATGTTTTTGGTTTTTTATATATATTATCGTAATATAATCGGTTAGGAATTTTCGTCGGGTTTTTTTTAAAAACTTTTTTTCTATTTTTTTTAAACCTTTCAAAAATTTAATTATTAAGGCCTTTTATTTTTAATTGATTTTGAGATTAATTAAAGAAACGTAATACCGTAATCAAATGCAGATCTTTTTTAAATTAAGTCCTTAAATTATATTTTATTTCTTTTTTTAATATGTTTTCGAATTTTTCGTCATTATTATTTATTATTTATACCTTAGGTAATCGTAATTTTAAAAAAAACGTTATATGTTTTCTTTTTAAATTAATTCGAAATATATAATTATATTTCTTTAAAATAATTAATTACGAATTTAATTTTTAACGTAAAGGTCGTAAATAAAATAAGAAAATAATTAGAATAAATTCGGTATTAAGTAAGAAATAATTATAATTTAATAAAACTTTTATCGAACGGTTTTAACTTAGATACTTTTAATATTTTTCCGGATTTTTAATAAGTATTAATTAAATAAATAATTTTTTTTAAAAGGTTTATAACCGTAAAATTCTTATTTCTTTTTTCGACCTTTTTTTAGGTTATTTTAAACGTAATAATAAAACCGGTATTATTCCTTTCGAATTAAATAATACTTTTATTTATTATATTTAATAATTAAAGTATTTTTTTCTTTATTAAAATTCGGGTTTTAAGGATTTTTTCGACGTCTAAAGGTATAATATTTTCCCGAATTATATAAATAAAGTTAATAAATTATTTATTATTAAATATAATATCGGAAATATTATTAAATAAAAAATTATAATATATAACGGTTAATTAATTTAATTAATTATTAAATTTTAATTATATAATAAATTAAAAATATAATTACGTTTAATAATAATAAATATTAAAAATAATTTAAAGAATTAAATTATATTATAAAATAATATTATTTAAATTATAAGAAAATAACGAACGTATATATATTACTTTTAATTCGACGTATTCGACCGGTTCGATAACCTTTCGTTTATCGAACCGTTCCGAGTTTATTGAACGCTTGTACCAGCTTAACCGGTTCGATGCTTATTAACTAATCGCTGCAATCGAGCCCAGCGAACAGATCACGTAACCAGGGACCTACCTGGTCTTTCACGTTTGGACCTCCGACCGTGCCTGGCCCCGCCAAGTCTGTCGGGCCATAATAATAAGTGGTACTGATTAACTGATCAGTGGAGCCACCTCCTTGGCCCTGTACCCTGTACCATTTCAATCCGTAATCGTTTCTTATTCTGCGTTAATACGTTAAAAATATGGCGAATTTGCTACTTGCATACCGCGCTGCCAAACGCGTTAAGGTTAATTAAGTGTCCAACTTTATTAAACCGTATTAAAAATTTAAAAATATTTCGTAAGTAATTTAATTTCATTTAGATATAATTGCCAAATACGGTAGTATAAAAAAGGCTATAAATAATTTCGATAAGATAAGCTTTTTAATAAGGCTTTTTATGGAAACCGATATACTTGTTATTAATGTTAAGAAGTATAAAGAATTTAAATAAATTTATTAAAAAATCGGGATTAGTTTATAATAATATAAGTTTTTACTTTTTAAGATTAAGTCTTACTCTTATGATTTTTACTAAAAAACCTTTTTTTTCAGTGGTTTGCTGATAACCTATTTTCACCCGATCAGAAAGTTACTGTAAACGAAAACGGTTGGACGATAAATAAATTAAATTATAAACGGATTAAATATTTTAATAAATATATTAAAACGCGTATTAAAGCTTTAAAACGTTATTTTATTCTCGACAGTTACGAAACTTATTATAAAACTAATACCATTATTACATTTTATATATTTCCTCTTTTTGTCTATTGGTTTTAACCTTTCGACGTATTTTACTTTCCGTATTAAAATGCGTTTATTCGTTATATAATAAAGGTTTTATACGATATTACGTTACTTATATTATTAAGAAAGATTTTATCGCCGGTTTTTACAACGCGTTTAAAGTCGCTATAACGACCGCTAATATGAAATCGGGATCTGCAAAAGCGAGATTTATTTTATTTAATTTTACTCGCTTTCTTTCCGCATTAAAAGTTTTATTTATATTTATATCGACCGCTTTGAATTTACTTGTACTAATTTCGTTATTTTTCTACTTACGAAACCTTTTAAAACTGTTGCCGAAGCGATTTAACGAGGACGGTATTTGTAAAAAAAAGAAATTAAAAATGAAAAATTGCCATAGTAATTCGCCAATAAATATAGTTAAATCTGTTAATTCTTTAAGAAAAAGTAACTTAATATTTTTATATAAAAACGCGGTTTCTCGAGATGAAAACGGTTATTTTCATGATATAAACCACATTTTTAATGCACGCCAAAAAATTAAAAACAAACGTTTTTTAAAACAAGGGATATTTATTATAAACGAACTATATGTTTTATGGCTCCGAAAAAAATTGTGATAAATAATCGCAGTTAGTAACGGCCGAAAAGGGTTATTACAAAAGGGTTTAGGCGGAAAAACGTAAATATAACGTTTACGGCTAGCCCGGATATAATGCGCGTACTTGTAAGAAGGATATAAAGGCGTTAAGTGATGAAAAATCCGATTAGTTTGAATTAATCTATTGCCTTATAGTTGTTTTATTTGAATTTTTTATTAAAAAGTGTTAAAAAGTGGCCGACTTGCTTATGTGACGGATTCGTTTATGTAATACGTTATTTGTTATAACCTAATACGTTACGGCCTCCAGAAACGATTATAGGCAGAAAACTAAGAACACTAAATGGGTCGAGTAGCGTAATAAATTATTAATTTATAGGAAGTGATTTAGTAAGCTGGATTATTAACTTACGAATGGTAATTTAATAAGTTATTTTAAAATATATACGTTCGTTAAATTTTATAATTAGATAACGATAATTTATAATATTACTTTATTACTTAAAATAATTTTAATATTACGAAATATAATTAAGTTATTTTTTATTACTTTAGATTTTTAAGGTACTTTTATTTATATAAACTTATACGTCTAGGCTTAGTAATTAATTAATTAGTTTAGTCGTTATACTTTATAAACTTTTATTTAGTAACATTATTAATTTTAAGCAATATTCCGATAATATATTTATTAATAAGTAACTGATTTACGCGCTTTTAAAAGACGGTATTAATTTTAATAATAAGAAATTAAAACTTTTATTACTTTAAAAGAAAATTATTTAACGTTTAAATGTTTTATATTAACGTATCGTTTAATTAAAATATAATAATTCGGAATTTATTTCGCTTTTATAAGTTACTTAAAAATGCTTGAGGGAATAAGTATTATAAGTTTTTAAGAAAAGATTAAGGGGTATTAATTAACCGGTATAGATAGTATCTTAACAGGAATTAAGGAAAATGTTAAAACTTTTTAAACTCGAACTCTTTAATAAAATATTTATTAAATTATAGTTATTTTTAGCTTAATGCGAAATTTATCTTAGATATTTCCCGGTATAATTAATTACGTTAAATTTTCGAATAGAATTTATAGGCGGACGATTTTTAAGCTCTACGGTTATTTAGCTTGAACCCGGTATAAGGGAATATATTATAATATTTTTGGATTAATAAATACCGGAACTAGTATAAATTTATAGGGGTTACGAAAAGTTTAAACAAACATTCTTAGAGATTTTCGGAATGGTGAACCAAAAAATAAAAATTAAAATCCGACTTTAATAATTACGGTAAAAATGATTAGGTTTTAATAACGATAGCGAATTGATTTAACTCTTTTTAAACTTTAACTGGGGATAAGAAACCTTAATAACCCGATTTTTTAAAAGTTTAAAGAAAAAGATTTAAAAGAAATTACTTTAAATTAATTAATTAAAATATTTAACGGATTATATTGCGATAGTAGTAAAAATCGACGGCTGATAATATGCTTCACGAACCGTAATAGTAAAAAGAAGTACGATAATAAGCCGTGATATACCGTTAATATAGGTACTTAACGATATTATAATATTTTTTACAGTATAATGGCCGGACTTATAAAGATTAAAACCGTTAAACGACAGGATATGCAAAATATCAAATGTTAAAACTACGATAAAATAAGCTACAAAGTACCGTAATATAAAAGGTTTAGAAAATCGCGATAAAAAAGACCTTAGCTTTCGGTATTTACAGGATGGCTTAAGGGTAATTAAGGCGGAAAAACTTTTGCTATAATACGATAAGAAAACGACCCTTTAGAATTTTTATATTAAAAAATATTATAAAGTTAAAACGAAGTTTAAAAGTTCGCATAAATAATCGTATAAAGCGATAAGTATAATAAAACTTTTTACCCTAATAATTATAAAAGTCCGACAAATAAAAAAAAGGTAAAAAAAAAAATCCCAAACATAATAAAATAAGCCAAACGACGGATAGCATGAATAATAAAAATAGCTTAAAAATTATTAAAGGTAAATAAAAGTAATATTACCTAAGGATGCGAACTTCTATGTTAAAATTTACACAATTTATTATATTTAAGCTTAATGTCTTATGTATAAGAAAGATAAAAAGTATATTACCAAACGATTTTTACGAATATGGAAATAAGGGTTCGATTTTACTCGATAATAAAAAAAAAGATTTAAAAAACTAACGTTAATATCGTTATTTATATAGATAAACCGGTAAGGAAAAGGTTGATAATATAATAATTAATAAACGTTGGCCAAATGGGCAAATATACCTGGAAGAAAACTTTTATTATTCTTATAATATTTGCGAACATCGATAAAAAGAAAAGAAGACCATAAAGGAATTTAACTTGATAATATAATAATTAGTAACCGATTTTAATTTTTAATTAATAATTATTATAAATATTAAAAAACATTTAAAAAGATTGTTAAAAGTGTAAGCAAAATTTATAAAGAACTAACGAAAATACCGTTACCTAAAATATATTCCGAAATATAAGATAATTTACTATATGATAAAATACGAAAATATAATAACAAACGGAAAAGAAATTACGATTAAAAGCTTAAATAAAACAATAACAAAAGTAAATTCGCGACTTAAAAGATAAAGTCAAGATATGAAAATAAATAAACCGATAAACAAATGTATTAATTCGAGCATTTAAAATAATAATCATTTATAAAACAGCCGTAAGTTAGTAAAACTTAATAAAGTTGAAAAAATTTCTTAAAAAGGATTTTAATAAAAATAAGGGGCAACGATAACCTTCTAACTTTAAGGGATATAAATTAAGACATACTAGTATACCATTATAATAAGTAACGAAACTTTAAAAGAAAATTATATTATTTTAAAGTAATTAAGTAACTTAAACTACTATAAAGATTTAAATAAAACCTTTATATTGCGGAAACCACCGAGGGTTAACTTTTTCTTTATAATGGAGAAAAAAATTATACGCGAAATTAATTATCTTAATTATATAATTTTCGATACTATTATAAAAACATATTTACGCCTTCGACAAATTGTAAAAATAGGGGTAATATCTTGAAATATATATGGAAAAACTAAAATGCATAATAATTTTTTATATAAAAAACGTAAAAATATATAAATTCTAGCAAAATATTAAATAGATTTAATACGAAGAATATACGAACATTAACTATATAAATATCCGGGAATTTATAAAACCTTAAAAGGTAACGGCAGACTGGCTTAACCAACTATTAAACCCTAATCGTACGGTTTATGTTAGCAGTAATACTATGAGAATCTAAACAATAAACTGGAGATATAGTTACGTTTGGTAATAACAGATATTAAAAATAATTTAAATAACTAAGTAATATTATAAATTAGTACTATCTAAATTATAGGAAAATAATAAGCGTATATATGTTATTTTTAGCTTAAAGTATTTAAACGGCTTAAACTTTTAAGCTTATTGAAATTTCTAAACCTATCGTAAGCTTAAGGAATTTAAAGTGCCAAGGTTTTTAAAACCTTTAAGCTAATTACATAACTTTAGGATTTACGTAAAAGATATGCCTTATATTCTCCGACCGTTTGCTAATAAGTTAAGCTTTTAAGTTATAATACAGTTTTCTTTTTTAAGATTTATAACCTTTAAAATTAATTTATTTATCGTATTTATTTAAGAAATAACTTTTTTTCTTATATATTATTTTTAGGTTATTTTGGTCGTTATATTTAACCGTATTAAAAAATAAATTCTTTTTCAAACGTAATAACGTTTTGATATAATCGAAACAAGTTAATATTTTTTGTTTTGTAATATTTTTCTTATATTTCATACTTTCGTTTCAAATTTAAATACCAGATTTATAAAGTTTATTCTGCCTTTAGGAAATGTTTTCGTTATATCGAATATGATAATTTATGTAATTTATTTGCTCCTTTTATTTTTAAATATTAACATTTTTTAAACGAAAAACCCGGTTAAAACGTAAAGAAAAGTAAGCGCGAAAAGTTTTTCGTCTTGCTGTTAATATGTTAGACCGTTTTTAAAAGTAACATAAAGTTTTACGCTGTCGTAGGATTAAAATGTTACGTCGTAATATTTAAGGTACGGATGTTAGAGATTCCAGGAGGTATAAAATAAATGACGGATAAGTGGTAATAAGTGACGGTGTTTAACTTAAGGTTTTTCACGTATTATAAATAACTATGTATTGGTTACGTATAACTGTATAAAGGTATAAATCTAATTCTTTAAGTTATCAGAAATTATTAAAAGCTTATAAGTATATGTAATTAAAAATCCCGTTAGGTAAGCCCGGATTATTAAAATCCTTAATAGGTTCCCCCTTTACGCTTAAAGCAACCGTATAACGTACGAATTTATATCCTTAATACCGCCAAATTAAGTTATATTAATTATATTAAAAAAGAACTTAACGTAAAATTTTCGAACTTTATATATATATATTTAAATATAAATTTTAGGATTTTTAATTATAAATACTAATACTGTTTAAGTTTTATATATAAGAAGTTTGAAATTCTTTTTAAAGATTTTTACTATTTAATTAATAAGTTATTTATTTATTTTTTAACGTTTTTAAAAATGCTTTTAATAATATTAAATAATTATTAAATATTAATTAAATCGGCGTTTACGTTAAATAAGGCCTTTTTAACGGCTTTAAGGGCCGCGTTAACCTTATTTTTAACCATTTTAATAACCTTTTTAATTTTATTATAAATTTAACTTTCGATAATTTAAAAAATAACGCTTATATTAATAAGGGTAACGTTATTATTATTAAGGACGTCCTTTTTATTTAATCTTTATTTAACTTCGTGCATATTTTTTATAATATAAATAAAATGGAATAAAAAATGTTTTTATTATTAACTTAAACGTTATTTCTTTTTATTATAAAAATGACCTGGTATAAATTAAATTATCTTATTTTTACGAAATAACCGCCGATATTACCCTTTAAATAACTTTTCGAGTTATAATATTTAATAATTAAAATAATAACGTTAATTAACATTTTATTATCGTATATTTTTTTACGTTTTAAGAATATATAAATACGTTTTACGTTATTTTTAACGAATTTTAAGTACAAATATATTACGAAAGTTTTTATATTATATTTTATAATAAACTTTTTAATTTTTTTTAAGTATTTTAGTTATTAATTTAATATCGTAATTATTTTTTTACAGGTTCGGATAAAATAAATCTTTAATCTGTTTTCATTTTTAATTTTATCGTTATCGTTATTATTATTTAACTTTTTCTTAATAATAAAAGTTAACTTGTATCTTATTTTTTTACACGGAAAAGTCCTAATAGCTCAGTGGTCTTGAGCCTGGGTGTCCTTTTTTCGCGCGCTTGCTGCAGGCTTGGGGAACCTCAGCTTGCGACAGGACGGCTGGTTCGAATCCAGCTTGGGATAACGTGCTCTAGGTGGCGCCAAACCTAATGCATGGACCATTCGGGAGCTTCGGCTTCTGCGTTTATGGCTGGTAACTATTGGAAACTAGTGGTTGGGGGCGTTAGAGCTTGGTGGGGCTCTGGAACCAATTAATTAATCGTGTATTATCTTAATTTGTCTGTTTATCGTGGCCATGGCCCCTATACGGTTTTTCATCCGGCCCCCCTTGGGTACGGTTTTTAGAGTATATCTTCCGGTCGCGTCGTGTTATTAATCGTGTATGTATATATTTGGACGCGTCGCGTGTTTAAACGACGACGGTGCATGTATGTACTTACTGTCGTGGACCAGGCGTCAGCTTGTATATAGCTTTGATACCTTTTTAAAAACACTTTACCTTGCATTAAACGGAAAAATTATTTTAATTAATAAAACCGTTTTTTATTAACTTATTTTAACTTTTAAGTTACCGTTAACGTTTTACGTAATACGATTAATTTTCGGAGCAGTATAATTAAACGAAAAATAATTAAATTAATAAATTCGTTTTAAGAATTATCTTAAATTAAGTTAATAATAAAGGTAATGGGTTCGAAATCGGGTTTTTCTTTTCGTTATTATTATTTTTTTCGTCGTTTACGTTATTATTTATGCTATTAATTACGCTATTATAACCAGCTCCTTTACTTTTATGACTATTATTAATAATATATACCGGAATTCCGGCAAATTTGTTAATATTTTTAATAAATTTAATATAATCTTCGTTTAAAAAGGTTACTTAATCGGCTTATTTAACGATAAAATTATTATTAAGGTCCTTATATAAATCGTTAACTTTACCTTAAATATTATAAATATTTATATCGTTCTTTTAAATAATTTTTTCGTTAAAGGTAAGGATTTTTTTAATAATTATTACCTTAATAACGATATCGTTTTAAATTCCGCTTTAATTATTTTATTTATTAAGAAAATTAATTAATGTAATAAACTTAACGAATTCGTTATTATTTTTCTTTTTAAAAATATCCATGTTTTACTTATCGTTAACGTTACCGTTAAATAAATTATTACCTACTAAAAAGGTAATAAATAAAAACTTATTAAAATAACCACTTTATTCTTTTTTTTAAACGTTAAAATATTCGGAACCAAATACGGCCTCGTTAACGGTTTTATCGTTTACTATAACGGAATTTTTATCGGATTATTCGTTTTAAAAATAATAGGTTAAACGGATTTTTTATTAAAAAAACGAAAAAAACGAAAAAGGTTACAGATTACTAAAAATTAATAATACTAAAAAAAATGGTAGGAACTTCCTTTTATATAAGTAGATATTTTTAAAGTCGATAATATGCCGTTTTTTAATTACGTAAAATTTCTTAAGAAAAAAACAAACGATTAGAAATTATATAAAAAATATAACGTAAAATTAATTAAAAATATATATAATTTAAATTAATAACTATATAAATATATAAAAAATATATTAAAATTTTAATAACAAATATAGAAAAATAGTGAATAAATATAATAAAATAAAAAAATTTATCAAATATAACAAATTATTTTTTATTAAATTGCTTTTTTTATAACGAAAAAGATTATAACCGTATATTTATTATTTAGTACCTTAACGTTATTAAAACGGATTAAAACCCTTTTTTTAGTACTTTATCAGCTAATTAGTCGGATATTTTATTTGATATTTATTAACTATTTCCTAAATTATTTTAAATAAATCTTTTTTAAAGTGCTACTTATTATCTTAACTATATAACCTATTTATCTAACGAAATATTTAACCGACAAAATTGTTTTATATTAACGAATCCGGTAATCTACGATACCGTTAATTTCCTACTTTTATTCGTTACCGTTTATATATACCGGACCGGATTTAACGATATTTTATCCGATTAAATCTTTCTTTTATTTTAACTTATATAATTATATCATGGAAGCGATAAAATAAACTTTTTATCCGGTAAAGAAATTTAACTTATAAATTTATTTTCTTATTCGTTCAAAAATTTTAAACAGATTAATCCGGATAAAACATTATTTCCGTTTAGATTAACTAAATAAATAATATCTTTAATATAACTTAAAATATACGGTTTCGTTTTTATTAAATTCTATCGGAATATAATGGTTATCGTATTTTTTTTCGTAAATATATTAACTAGGTTAATTAATTATATAACTTTTTTAGCATAATTCTTTCTTACGATATTTATCGTAACCTTTAAAATTACCGTCCTTTTTTTTCGTTTAATATATTTAATATTAATTTAGGTTAAAAATTAAATATTAATTTGTTTAAAGATTTTCTTATTATAATTATTAAAAAAATATTTACATAATATTATAAGGTAAATATTATATGCGTTAATGGAACGTTAAGATTTATAATTATATAAAAATGTATAGCAATTTTAACGGTCTGGTTTTTCCTTTCGGATAATCCATTAATCTACGAATAATACGCGGTAAAAAAAAGCAACTTAAATCTTAAAACGTTAAAAACTTCGCCTTATAACACAAAAATAAATTTTAAATCCTTATTATTAATTATCGTTATTAAAAATCTTTAATCGTAAAAATATAATAGTTTTAACGTTATCTTTATTTAATTTTTAAAATTATCGTTATTGAATTTTTAACGGTATATCGTATATTATGCGGCATTAATAACGATTTTCTATTAGCCTTATAAAAAATAATATATAAATTATTTAAAATAATTTATCCGATTAATATTTAAAAGATATTAACGGATATTATTTTCGGTATATCCGTAATAAAATTTATAATTATCGTATAATACGGTAACCTAACCGTTAATAAAAATATTCATTTTTTAAAAACTGAACCCGATTAATTTGATTTTTTTAATAAATTATATATAAGTTAAAATATTTCGAAATTTTAAAATACTTTTTTATAAAATAAACGTTACGTAAATCATTTATTATACGGTTCCTTCCGAAATAATACTTTTTATCGTAAATTCACTTTAATACGTTTTTAATATAAATATAAGGAATATATAACCTTTTATAGCCGTCGAGGCCGATATAATATAAAAAATTATTTTATAATTCAAAAGGTTTATATCGTTATTTTTTATATTTACCGGCTTTTATATTTTATAATATCTTTAAAATATGCTTATATTAATTATTTATAACGTAGCTTTTAATAATATGTACTTTAAATTCGTTATTAAAAACTGAAATAATTTAGATAATAATATTTGTTTTATTCAGAAATCCCATACGTTAATATCGTCTTATATATTATCTAACTTATTAAATTGGTTCTGTTTAAATATTTTTTGATCCGAAATTATTATAAATAAACGAAATAACGCATCTAATATTACGTTAAACTTTTCCGGAATATAATATATTTTTAATTAAAAATACGATAAATAATTATTAATATTAACTAACCGGAAATTAACCATACTAATGTTTATAATAAATAAAGATATATAAAACACCATGTTTTTAATAAAGACATAATTAATAAAAACGTTAACCAGAAATTGGCTAAATTAAATAAACTTTCATAATTCTTTATATTTTTATATAAAGGCAGTTATTTTTCCTTTTATCAATCCGTACTTTTTTTTCCATATTAAAGGTTAATTTGGATATAAAAAAGATAAATTTAACTTTGGTTTTAAATATATCCTTACTAAAATAACCTAACCGTTCCATTTACCGGCTAACTAAAAAACCATAATATTATGTACCTTTTTATAAACGTTCACCTTAAAGAAAATTTATTTTTCTGATAATAATAAATAACGTATTAAGCGTATAAATAATTCTAAAGCTATTTTTATATCACCTTTTCTTCGTCTGTAAGTATAAACTTAAGCTTAAAAATATATATTTATTTCGTTTATTTTAATACCTTAATAAATAAGGTTTCCAACTTCCTTAACTTTATTAATAATTCCGTTTTCCGTTACTTAAAAGGTATTATTTTAACGCCGTATTATATAATTCCTTTACATAACCAAATTATTATACCTAAATAAATCTTTAATATATCGAATATATTAAAAAAATAAACTTTTTAAAAACGTTAATATAATTATCCGTTTTAGAAATTCCGCTTCCGTCGATATTATACCCTAATAAACGGATTAAAAAAAATAATGAAAAATTTTTTGGCGTTAATATAAATTCGTATTTTAATAAATATATTTAATACGATACGTAAATATTTTAAATACTTTTTAACATTTATAATAAAAATAATAATATCGTTACTATATACGTACATAAAATATTTCTGTACAAAAAATAATTTATTAATAAATTATTAACCGAAATTAAAGAAATTTACGAGACTTTATTAATATAACGTTAAACTTTTTTAATTTTCGGGAATTAATAACTATTATATAATTCCGATATTCCGTACGTATTAATAACTGAAAAAAAAATTTAAATATACTAAGGGAACTAAATTATATCTTAGCAGCTATATCGTCTATAATATCATTTTGGTCCGGTAATAAATAAAAGTTAAAAACCGTTATCTTATTTAACGGTTTAAAATTAACTATTATACGGCCCTTTTATTACTTAACGTTTAATTCCTTTTATATAACGAAAACCGGGACCGTTATAAAAATACGTTCGTATTTAAAAAAAGAATTTTTAATATAAAGTTTATCGTATTTTTTATCAAAAAATTAACGGTCTTTAACGCCTAATAAATATATCCTAACCGGCTTTAATTACTCCAGCTATCTTTTAACAAAATTAGTAGGTATCTTATACTTTTTAAATATAAATATAACGCCCTTATTTCGAAAAATATTATAACTATCAACCAGGTAACGTGTCTTGTCACTAATTATAAAATCGTTATATACGATAACCATTCCGGCCTTAAATTTAACCGACGGAATATTTATTAACTTCGTAATTCCGTATAAAAGGGTATAAAAATTAACGTTTAAACGTTCGGTTATTTTTATATTTCTTTCGTTTTACGTTATAAAAAAATGGTTTTTTTTAACCGTATTAGCTTATGTATTCCGGATTATGCCAGCCTTCTAATATTAATTAATTTCGTACTAATTAATTCACTAAATTTTTCTATTACCTTCGTAATTATATATAATATTAATTTTTTCGTTTTTTGTAATTATAAAAAATTAAGCATTAAGATCATAAAAAAAATCTTTTAGGTTAAATTTATTAAAAATAAAATTAAACGTTTCCGGATAATCGGTTATTATATAAAAAAGTTATATTATACGGTTTATTTTATTTATTAACTGAGGTAAATTAACGTAATTTACGTTAATAAACGTCATAATTATAACCTTTCGTCGGATAAATTTTAAAAATATTACCTTAAAGGTTTTCCTTCTTATTTCTATATTAAAAATTAATTTTAATTCCGTATTAATATAAAAACTTAATACCTAATAATATTGTTATTCTCAAGCCATTAATTACGTTAGCTTTAATAACAAAATAACCGTTAATATATATATCTTTAATTTAACCCCGTATATAAAAATCGAATTTAATTTAAGTATTAATAAAAGTCCTTAACTTGATATTTTTAACGTAAATAAGGTTAATTTTAAAAATCTAAAGTTTTTAACCTAAGTAATTATTTATTCCTAATCGACGAAAATTGTAAATTAGTTATGTTTATATAAACGTTAACCGGTCGTACGTCGACGTTAATTTTAACCGCTACTTTTAAATATAACGTTTTCCGTTACTTATAATTTTTCCAAACTGCCCTTAAGTTAAATTTAATTATTTATTCGTTATTAAAAATAAAATATACGGTTCCGTTAATATTAAGAACCTTTTAAAAAAATATGGTAAAATTTATTAATCGTACCGTTTTAAATATTATTTAATCTTTAATTAAATATTTTCTATACGTAATTATAAAAAAAATCGGCCGTACCATACGTAATATTATACCGTTTGTATAAATAACTTACCTTTTTTGTAATATTTTCCGTATTAAGTATTTTGTCAGATTTTTTAAAATATACGAAATACGTATTGTCGATAACGTCTTTTTTAATATATATTTAACCTTTTTCGTAATTAAATTCCAGCTTAATTTCATTTTCGTTAAAATAAATATAACCGTTAATTTATAAGGTAAATTAATAATTTTCGATATTTTTTCCGTATTTTTATACGAACTTTTCGTTAAAGAATATATAAATCTTATTTTTATGTCGGATTTTTTGGTTAAATTTCCGATACCTTTTAAAATGCCGTTAAAAAATTTCGTAATCCGAATAATCCGACCGTTTTTTACATCTAGGATATTAAAAGAAACGTAATTTTTCGCGTTATTATTTCTGTTTTCGGTAACTTTTTAAGTAATCCCGGGGGCTTAAATTAAAAAACGGAATCCCGGTAACCATTAATTACGTTAAATGGATTTTTAATATTAAAACTGTCGGTTATTACGGTTATTATTCGCTTAATAAATTATATTATTTTAGTTATTTATATTATTATATACGTTATTTTATAACGCAATTATTTTTAATATATCGATTAGTTTAGCTTTTTTGAATTTGGCCTTATTATTAACCTTACTGTAACGAACCTGTTATATATCCACCTGGAGGTATAAGCAGTATCCGAAATAGGGGTTCTTGATTTGCAGGTAACAATAGCATAATAAATAAGGTATTCGTTAAAAAGATTTACGGACTTTTTCCTTAACTAAAAAACGGTACAGTTATTTTTGGTTAAGAGCTTAGATTAATAATTAAAAGGCAAAAATTAAATAGGTGCTATTTACATAAGGAATTTAATTTTTATATACTTATTCTGGATTTAATAAGTATGTCGGGGATTTATGGGATTTATTAGATCTGCTTCCAGATTTACCAGATTTAACAGATTATTATATTTTAGCGCGGGGAAAATTAAGCCTTCTTTACCCGAAGATTAGCCGTAAGGAGCCCATATTAGGTTCCGAAGGCCGGTTTCTTTAAGATAGGAACTTTTGTTCCTATATTATAATACCATTTCCCTTTTTTAAAAATCTTTGTTCCAAAAATAAGAACCGTAAGTAACCTTTTTATTTGTTAAAAGGATTTTTCCGTAACTTTTTAATTAACTTTATTATAACAGGTAAAATAAAAAAGCGAAAAAAATAACGCAAAAATTAGTACGATATCCGTAATATTTGCGTTAATTTAATTAGGATTTTTGGAATTAAAGTTTTCCCTTATTTTAATTATATTCGGTTTAATTAAACCGATTATTTTTTTTCCTTGGAATATTTAAGTTATAATTAATATATGCGTTATTAAGGTTTTTTTTATAACGCGGAAATTATAAATTCGTTAAAAAAAATAAACGAAACTTAATAACGATTATAATAAAAGTAACGGGAAATTAAAAATAATTTCCTAAAGTACCAAAAAATCGCAAAAAGGAAATTAAATAAATTACGACGCCGGCAGGAAAAAAAGTAAAAGGAATTTATTGGAAGGTTAAAACGTTTACGTTTTTAACAAAACCTTTTTAAAAAAAGGACCTTAAAAATATTAAAAGAAGGTTTAAAGTTAAATTAACTGGAAAAACGGAAAAGGTTGGAAAAAAAATAACGTCGTATGGAAATAAAGTAAGCATGCTTTGCTTTTGAAATAAACGCTACGGTAAAAGCGTTTATTTTCTTCGGTTAAAACGTTAAAGGTTTGGATCTGGATAAGGGACCGTTATTGCCTGCAACCCTGGCCGCATTAGAAACGGTCGGTTAAGATTTTGCCGATAAAAATTCTTAACCAAATTTATCGTATTTATTAGGTACTTAAACGGTTTTTATATATTATCCTTAAGTAAATAATTTATTTATTTAACCAAATATTAAATTTTATTTTTAATTATTTTAAAATCCAATATTTTTTGGATTTCGTATTCGTTACCGTTTTTTTCGATTTCGAAATTTTTTTTAAACGGGGCGTTTTTTAAGGCTAGTTTTAATAAGGAAACATAAAATACGGAATATATTTTTATAATTTTAAATAATAACAGTTTATAATTAGTTTTTAAAATAATTTTTTTAATTTTAAACGGGTTAAATTTTTTAAAATTAAACTTATCGTTAAGCTTTTTCGTTTTAATTTGGAAAAGGTTTAATATTATATTTTATTTTTAACGTAATAAATAAATTTTATTTCCTTTTGCTAAAATTAATCCTTTAAGTTTTTTCTTATTATAATATTAAACCATTTTTTGTTATAAAAATTATAACTTAATTTAAAATCTGGCTTATATTATTTTAATTTCTGTTACCATTATTTTTGTTTATAAGGTTATTATAATAATAATTAGTATTTTACGTATTAATTATTTTAATCGTTAAGTTATTACGATATATTTATATATAATTATATAAAATAATATATTTATATCCTTATTAATAAACGTATTATAAGTTATTTATATAAACAGTAAAAATTTCATTTAATTATTTTGTTAATAATTAATATAATTTCGAAAATATTATTTTAAAATTTAATTTAATCGTTCCGTTTAGCCGTTTATTTAGGGGTAATAAGTTATTAAAAATTTAAGCTTAATATTAATTTATTTAAAAAAGTTAATACCGAATTTTAATATAAAAAATTTATTTCGATTAAAGATAATTTTTTTTAGTATTTTATATTTATCGAAATAATATTAAATAAAAACGTAAATTAATTATTTTATTATTACGGTTTTTTTAAAAGGTAAAAAGTACCCATATTTAATAAATTTATTAATAATTACTTATACCGTATTATACTTAATTCCGGTAATAAAATTTTTCGATATAAGGAAACCAATAATAAAATCCTAAATTATAATATTTTACGTTTTATTAAATATTTCTGTAAGTTATAATAAATTATATAACTTATAGCGGATTATTTTTATTTTATTATAAATGTTATAATTTTTAATAATTTACTTAATTATTTAACGGAATTTTAAAAAATCGTATTTTTTTAAAAATCGTTTAATAATTTTAAATATTTCTTAGTATTTATATTAAAAAATTTTATGGAATTTTTTAATAAATTTTTTTTATTATTAGTAAGAAACGTAAATTTTATTACGAAATAATAATTAATCCTTATTATTTCCCTTTAGTTATTTAATTTCCTTTCGTTTTTTTAAATTATAAAAATTTTTAAGTTAAATTAATTCTTTTAAAATAAACCGTTTTAAAATTATATATAATTATATTATCTTATCGTTTTTACGATATAATATTTATATATATCGTTTGGAAACTTTAAAATTGTAATTTTCTTTTCGGTTTAAAATATTTATTTAAATATTTTTTTTACCTTTAATATAATAAATCTTAAAGTTAAATTTAAATAAAAAAAATTATTTAATTTTTATAACGTTTATTTAATTTCTGGATAATTATAAATTTAATTAAATTTTTATGGTTTAAATAAATATCGAACGGTTTTTTAATTTCATTAAAAAAATAATCTTTATTCTTTAAATATTAAAATAATTATTAATAATTTTTTGTCGTAAATAAGGTATTTAAATTTTGTATTTTTAAAAGTTTTAAAAAAATATATTATTAAGTACCATTTTTTATTATCTTTTAGTTATTTTAAAATTATTTTAAGGGTATAATTTAAAACATTTATTTTAAATCGTTTTTTTTTATTATAATTTAATAATTTAATTACCGGAATATTAATAATTTTATCTTTAATTTCTTAAAAAACTTTTTTAGTTTTATTTAAAAATTCGAACTTTTTTTAACGTATTTTTTAATAATAAACTTAGTTAAAAAGTTAACAAGTTTACCGTAATTTTAAATTAAAAGTCGTACGTAATTAGTAAATTTTAAAAATTAACGGATATTAATAATAATAATTTTATTAAAAATTAATTAATTTTTAATAATTTTTATCTTAAAATTTTAAATTTAAATTTATCTTAAGGTAATAATAAAATTTAAAAAGTTTAATTTTTAGATATATTAAACGTTTTTTTTAGTATTTATTAATAAATCGGCTTTTTTAAATACCTTTAATATTTAAATAATATATTTTTTATATTTTTTTAAAATTTTTAAGTAAATAAAAATATTATTTAAATAAACGAAAACGAATTTGTTTAAAATTTTCCGTAAAATAATAATAAGTATATATTAAAAGCTAGCTGGAATATTAATTAAATCTTATAATATAATTTTGTATTTATAATATCCATAAATAATTTTAAAAACGGTTTTTTATTTTTCGCCTTTAGTTATTCGAATTAAGTAATAACCGTCCGGTAAATTTAAAGTTATAAATTATTTAATTTTATTAATGTTTTTTTTTATAATATTTATTAACGTTAAAAAATATCCGTTTTTAATAATAATATCGTTAAATTATTTATAATTATAAATTCGTCGGTATATTAAGTTTTCGTTTTTATCGATTTTAATTTTATTATTTTTTATTTTAGATATTATTATAATTAAATATTTTGTAAGTAATTCGGATTTTTAAATATAACCTTTTTTTAAATTTCGTTAAAAACTTTTTTAAAGGGTTTTAATTTTTTTAAGGTTTATATGGTAAATTTAATAAAATTTTGGATAATATTTTTTTTAATAAAAATTCGATAATTTTATTAATTATAATTTAATAATTTTTTTCGGGTTTGTTTTTTAAATAATTTTTTAAACTGTCGATATTTAAAGGATATTATTATTATAAGGTTAAAAAATTTAATTTTTTTAATTATATAATAAATTTTATAAAAATTTTTATTAAAATTGTTTTATAAAAACGTTTATTTTTTTTAATTAATACGTAAATTATTAAAATAAAATTACGGTATTTTTAAAATAATATCGTATTTTAAAATATCGGTAATATTAAAAATAATTCGTTTTAAATATTTTTATACCAAAATTTCGAATTTTTTAATATTTCGGAAAATTTAATTATTATCGTAAGTAAATAAGTTTCCATTTACCGTTCGTAATTTATAAGATTATTGTTTATATTTTTAAGGGATCCGATATTTTTCGGTTACCTTAAGGGAAATAAAAAATTTTTTTGTTCCGGAGTTAATTATGGCATTAAATATTTTATTTTTATAATAAATAAAGATTTCGATTTGATTTCGTATTTTTTTTTTGTATTTCGTATAAGGTTTTATATATGGGGATTTTTCGATACCTTATTTTTAAAAGCTTTTGCCGTTTTTTAATTAATACGTTTTAGGGGTTAAGAAATGTTTTTATTCGCGTACTTTCCGGGCTGTATGTTTAATATAGTAGTTATTTATGCATTTAAATTATTTTTTGTTACCGAACTGGCATTTAAAGATAATTATTTTTTTCTGGCTTTTTTTTAAGTTTGGTACCTTTTAAACCGTAAGGTTAAAAGGATAAATTTCCGAAGGGGGTATTTTTATAGTTAAAAAGTTATATTTGTTACATAGTATTAATGCGTAACATAAATATCTTTACGTTATCGCCTTTTAATTTTATTTTAATTTAGGGTATAAATAATAAAACTTAAAATAATTTGGTTATCGAAAGGTTTTTATGTATTTATATTTATTATCTGATTCCGTAAGTATTTTTTTATTATACTTCGGTTAAAAGTTGTTATCCTTTTTAACGCGTTAATGGGTAAGGTAGTTATGATTATAATAAATAATAAAGTATAAAAGTTTATAATTATCTGCCGATTTGGGGTATATTATATATTCCGGAAGAATATAATGCTTAAAGGATAATTATCCGTAATTATCGAAATTTTTTCGTAATTAACCGTTTAGGTCGTATATTTTATATTTTTATGTGTCGAGGTAATAAATATATTTTAATATTATAATTATTTTGGAATTCGTTTATTTTGGATAATATTTATAAGTTTTGGTTATAATATTTTTGTAAATAGTATAATTTTTATTATTGGGGTCGTCGTTTTTAACTTTATTAATTATAATAATAATAAATTTTTAATTTACGGAAATAACGTTTATTTTTTTTTTTTATCTTTTTTTTCGTTATTTATATTTCGTTCGGCCGTACGGATTTTTTTTTTGGGCTGGGGAATTTTATCTTTTTAATAACTTTTTTAAGGATTTCCTTTTTTCGATAAAAAGTAATATTCGTTTTTGAAATGGTTTTTTTTGTTATAGTTAAAATATTTAACTTTGGACTTATTTTTTTGGATTCCGTTAAAATAATACTGGCTTCCTTTTAAAATTTGTTTTTTATTTTTTTGTTATTATTAAAGCGTTTGTTGCCATTTTGTCTGCCGGTATTTTTCTTTTTAAAGTATTAGTTAAAAGTACGTCGGTTAGAAATAATAACTTTGTCGATATATTTTTTAAAAGGTTTAATTTTGAGTACTTTAAATATTTTATTTTTAATTTATTCTTTTAAGCCGTTATAAAAAGGGAAAAATAACGTTTCCTTTAATAATTTAAAAATAGTTATTAATCGATTAAATTTAATTACGTACTTTGTAATAAACGTAGTTTGTTTTAGGTCGTATATTTTTTTAATTATATGTTATTATTTATCGGTATTTCCGTATAAAGTTCGTATTTGTTTTTTAAAATATCCGTAATCGTTAAAGACGTAATTAATGGTATTTAGGTAATTATCGGGGAAGTTGGTTAGGTAGTTATTAAGGATAGGTTCGAATTAATCGAATACTTTTTCCGTAAGTAATTGGGAAATAATTATAATTTTTTGGTAATTTTCCGTTAAAAAACTTTTATATTACTTAAGGTAAAATCTGGCCTTAATTAGGAATTTTTTTATATTTATAAATCTATTATAAGGTTTGGAAGTAATTGGTTTATAATTTTTAATATTAAATATTTTATGGTAAGTAAAAGGGGATATAATTTTTTTTCGTTTTCGATTAAATAAGGAAGGGATAAGAGTTCGTAAATAAGGGGCAGGTATTTTAAAAAAGGGTGCTGGAATTTTCGGATGAGAAATGGTTTTTAAAATTGCGGAAATTTTTTTTAACTATTAAGCGAATTTGGCGTTTTCTTTTTGAAATTTTATTACTTTTTCGGTTATAAGGTTTAATCGTTAATTAATCGTAAGTTTTTTTTTTTCTGTTCCCGTAATAAGGATTTCTTTAATTTCTTTTTCGTAATTTAATTTTTTAAGTCGTACCTTAATAATTTCTTTTACCTTTTTAAAGGCTGGGATAAGTTGCTGTTAAAAAAAGGAAAACTTTTTTTAGCTTTTAGTTTTGGTAACTTTTGGTAACATGTTATCGATTAATTAAAAAACTTTTTTAATTAAGGATAAATTATATAATCCGGTTATTAATTTTTTATTAATTAATAACGGGGATCGAATATATTATCTGTTTACTAAACGTTATTTTATAATATCGTTTTTATTAAGTTTAAAAAAATTTATGTTTAACCGGGCCTTAAATTATTCGTTAGTTATTAATTAAGGAATTATTAAAATATAACAAATTTATTATTTATTTATCTGGAAATATAAATAATATCCGAAATAAAAGTTTTTAATTTGCAGGTAATAATAATATAATAAATAAAATATTCGTTAAAAAAATTTACGAATTTTTCCCTTAATTAAAAAACGGTATAATTATTTTTGGTTAAAAACTTAAATTAATAATTAAAAAGCGAAAATTAAATAAGTATTATTTATATAAAGAATTTAATCCTTATATATCTATCCTGGATTTAATAAATATGTCGGGGATTTATGGGATTTGTTAAATTTGTTTCCAGATTTACCAGATCTACCAGATTACCATGTTTTGGCGCGGGGAAAGCTAAGCCTTCCTTATCCGAAGATCAGCCGTAAGGAGCTTATACCAGGTTCCGGAGGCCGGTTTCTTTAAAACAGGAACCCCTGTTCCTGTACTGTAACACTTACTTAGGTATACGGTTGTGGTATCCTTTTTTTTAGGTCGGGGGTATAACGTTTAAAGCCCCGGGTATAAATTTTGATATAAACGGGTAAGTAATTAAAAATTTGTCGAATTATTTTATAATTTTATATACTTAAATAATTTTATAACGTAAACTTTGACCAGTTTCTTTTGCTTGTTATTTTTAAAGGTATACCGGTTCCGGGTTAATTATTTTTAAGCCTTTTTAGTTTGGTTCCGAATTACTTTAATATAATATCTAAAAAGGTTATTAAATTTAACCGGAACTGATATTTTTTTTAAGAAATTGTTGCTTTTATTAAATTAAAACGTTATTACGAAATGCAAGGTTGATTTAAGTTCAAGCCTTATTTTTCAGGCTGAGCCAAATACACAGAAAATTATTACATATATAATCTATACCTTAGATATTATACCTAATATCTTCGAATACGATAATTAATTAATAGTTTTTACGGTTAAGGTAAATTATATACCTTAGTTTTATAGAATCTTACTTTGAAGCAGAACTTTATTCTGAAGCAGAATACGTGGTTGCCGATAAGTTTCGACTTTGATGAATTTTATGCCAGCTGGCTGCAGTAAACCTTAAGGATAAACCTTAAAGAATAAACCTTAAAGATAAACCTTAAAAATAAACTTTAAGAATAAACTATAGTGATAAATTTTAAGGGTAAACCTTAAATGCGCATAAAAGGCTGTATAAACTTTTGCCAGTTTGAATTATTTTTATAGCTAAAAGGGAAATATTAATACGATAAACGTCCTAATGGCTCAGTGGTCTCGAGCCTGGGTGTCCTTTTTTCGCGCGCTTGCTGCAGGCTTGGGGAACCTTAGCTTGCGACAGGACGGCTGGTTCGAATCCAGCTTGGGATAACGTGTTCTAGGTGGCGCCAAGCCCAGTGCATGGACCATTTGGGAGCTTCGGCTCCTGCGTTTGTGGCTGGCGACTATTAGAAACTAGTGGTTGGGGGCTTGGAGCTTAGTGGGGCTCTGGAACCAATTAATCGTGTTCTATTTCAATTTATCTGTTCATCGTGGCCATGGCCCCTATATGGTTTTTCATCCGGCCCCCCTTAGGTACGGTTTTTGGAGTGTGTCCTCCGGTCGCGTCGTGTTATCAATCGTATATGTACGTATTTGGACGCGTTACGTATTTAGACGACGACGGTACATGTATGTACTTACTGCCGTGATCCAGGCGTCAGCTTGTACATAGCTTTGATACCTTATTAATAACACTTTACCTTGTATTAATACGATAAACCAGGTAAAAAATATTTAGTATTAAATTACCTTTTCGAGTTACCGTATCAAGATAGTTAAATATGCCGCGTAATTTCTAATATATAATACCGGTAATTCGTAATCGTAAAATTTTTAGAAACCTATTTTTTTACGGTATAAAATCCTTATAAGGTTACCGGACGCATTAAATTTATCGATATTATTATCGAACCAGAAAATTTACCCTTAAAAGATCGATTTTACCTTTTAATTTTCAGATACGATTTAATCTGCGAAAATTATAATCATAAATTTTAACGGAACTTATGCCGAATAATATGGAAATTATGGAAATATTATTAGAAAAGGTAAATAGGAAAGATAAAAACCCGTTCGAAAATTTCGAAATTTAGATATTAGAATAATATAAAGAAAATTACGAATAATAGTTTGTCCGGTTATTTTATATTGCAAAAAAGTTTTAAAATTCCGATAAAAATCGATATAGATAAGAGCTGCGAAAGGGATAGGTTTTAATAAGGTACGGGAATTAAGGTAATAATTTATCATTTTATTTAATTGTTTATACGGTTACGTTTGCTGGAAGGAGAACGTTATTACGAAATAAAATCTAAATTTTTCAAAAAATAGCGAGCTTTTAGTTATTTATATCGGCTTATTTTTTAAGTCTTTTGGCTTAAAGACATATGTTATGATAATATACCTATTTTTAATTATAAAAAATAATTAAACCGTTGTAGTTAACCTTTTTAATATCGGGCTAAAATAATTTAACATTAATTATGCGGACCTTATGGAATTTTATGGATTCCTTAATTAAAATTTAACCGTACGTAATAGATATTATACGCTAACTAATGCGGAACTTTCTAACTTTTAAAAAAAATAAGTAAAGATTTATACCATACTATCATCCTTATTTATTAAATTAAATAAGTTTAAATCGTTATTTTAAATTACGCTTTAAGCTGATAACCCAGAATTCTTTAATAAAGGGAATAATATATTCTTCAGCTTAAGGGTTAATTTAGTCGGTATATTTTTTAAAATTAAAATCTTTTAAAACTTTAATTCGTTTATTAATATAAATATTAATTTTGTTAAATTTTCGGAAAGTTTGGTTACCTCGGTAATTCTCCTTTTTATAACAAATCGTTAAATTTTATAAATTTTAAATAAAAAGTTTTAATAGAATTATAAATAATTTTAAATTATAAGTCGAAAAATTTATTAAACGTAATTTAATATTTTAGTAACGTTACCGCATATAATGCTTTAATTATTATTATATCGTAAAAACTATTAAATATAACGTTTAAATATAAGGTTGATATAGGTTCAAACCTTATTTTCCAGGCTGAGCTAAATATACAGAAAATTATTACACATATAATCTATACGATAAATATTATACCTAATATCTTCGAACACGATAATTAATTAATAATTTTTACGGTTAAAATAAATTATATATTTTAATCCCATAAAACTTTACTTTAAAGCAAACTGATATATAATTACCGATAAGTTTCGATTTTAATAAACCTTATGCCAGCTGGTTATAATAAATCTTAAAAATAAACCTCAAAAATAAACCTTAAGAATAAAATTTAAGAATAAAGCTTAAAAATAAATTTTAACGATAAACCTTAAAGGTAAACCTTAAATACGCATAAAAGATTATGCCAATTTTTGCTAATTTTAATTTTTTTATAACTTTATTAAAATAATTAAATATATCGTATTATTTTAATTATATTATACCGGTAATTTATAACAAAAAAATTTACCAAAAAATTGTTTTATTTATAATTTAAAACTTTTATAAAATTACCGGACGGCTTAAAACGATCGATAATATAGTCGATTTAAAAAACTTATCCTAAAAAAACCGAATTCGGTTTTTAATTTTCGGATACAATTTAATTTACGAAAATAACAATAATCGATTTTTAATAATATTTATACCGAAAAATATAAATATTATAAAAATATTATTAAAAAAAACTAAAAAAAGATAATAATAACGGATTTAAAAATTTCGAAATTTAAATTTTAAAATAATGCAGACTAAAGGATTACGAACGATAGTTTATCCGGCTGCTCCAGATTGCGAAAAACCTCCAAAATTCCGATAAGAATCGACGTGGATAGGAGCTGCGAAAGGGATGGGGTGAAGTATAGGAATTAAGGTAGCAATCTATCATTTTATTTAATTATCTATACGGTTACGTCTTTTCGAAAGAGAATAACGTTTAAATAAGTTTATCTTTCTTATAAATTAAAAGTTTTTAAATATTTCCGTTTAACGATTAAGTTATCGGAATTTTTAACGATACAAACTTAAATTTTTTATATTTTTTCGAATTTATTTTTTATAAATATATTTATTATTATAAAATTTTAGTATTAAATATTATGTCTATCCCGCGTTTTTTTCGTATATTTCCCTTTAATAAATGGGAAAAATAATAAGATAATAAAATTAATTTATTTATAATTCAGGTAAAAATATTATTTATTAAAAATTCCAGGAAACATAAAATAAATAACGGATAAATAATAATAAGTAACGGTATTTAATTTAAAGTTTTTTACGTATTACGAATAATTATGCATTAGTTACGTATAATTGTATAAAGATATAAGTTTAATTTTTTAAGTTATCAGAAATTATTAAAAGCTTATAGGTATATATAGTCGAAAATCCTGTCAGGTAAGCCCGGACCACTGCAATCCTTAACATATCGGAATAATTTACGTAATTTACTTTCCGTAACGTAAAGAAATTATTTTTTAAATTTTTAATATTATTTTAAAAAATCACTTTTTCGTTAAATTATTCGTTTTAAATAATAATAATCGTATTAATTAACGGATTCCAGATTTCGTAAATATTCGTAAATGGGTAGCCGTCGAAAAAACCAATTTATATCTTAAAATTCAGCTTTTAAAGTTTTTTTTATAACAGTAATAATCATAACGTAAGTTATATAGCCGTATACTTATAGGTGGACTTATTAAGATTTCCGATTAAGTATTATAATAGCGCCTTTATATATTAAATAAATATAATAAATCTCGTATAAATATTGTTAAAAATACGTATTTAAAAATACGGTTATATAAATATACTGCTGCTGTAAGGATATATACGATTAAAAACGAAAATAATTTAACACTATTTTATATCGTAATCGTTTTTTTAATTATACCCCTTAAACGTTTTACACCCCCGTTTTGGACCTAGGTATGTAATATTAAAGGCTTAAGTTTAATATTAAAAGAAGGTAATTAAAGCATATCTTAAAGCTGATAATTTTTTAAGATTTCCTTATTATATTCGAATACCTGCGGGAAAACTTTATTCTGGTTTTTTAAAACTTTTTAAAAATATCGAAATATCGTAATTAATATATTTTGTTTTTAATTTTAAGCTAAATATCTTAAATGAAACTTATATACCTATCGGTCGCAAACATAACGTATTTATATCCTTCCCGGTCTTTTTCGAAATTTATAAATTAATAATAATTCGTTATTTTAATTAAAACGTTTCTTTTTTAGCTTTTAACGTATTTGCCCTTTAGCCTTTATTTTGTCACATATTTAGTATTTAACCGTTATTAAACCCTTTAGGTAAACTTCCCTTATATGGGACTATAACTATAGGATTATTTCGGGCTTTAGGTATTTTAATTTTAAGTACCATATCGTACCGTTACCGGTTCGTAATGGTTTCGCTGTATATAAGTTAACGTTTCATTTATAAGATATTAAGGTTATATAACTAATTATTATGCTGATATTTTCGATAACGAACTATTTAAATTTATTTATTAACATAATAATTATTTAATTAAATTTATTTCGAATAATATTATTATTTTCCCGTTATTTTATTAGTACCCCTTTTCCGGAACTACCGAAAGAATATTAAATTATACGCGAAGTTTTCGCAGTAGGTTACGTTATATAAACGTAACGTTTTCGGGCCTATAATGTTTTAAAATAAAACGTTTATTTTGCCGTATTTATTAATCGGGACGAAGTTTTTCCTTACGCATATTTCGTCGCCTTAAATCGTCGTTTTATAGTTTAAGAACTTATTAATAAGGTTAAAAATATATATTGTAAATGTTAAATGTAAAATAGATTAATTTCTTTAAGAGATAAAACGCAACGTTTATTATATTACGCTAATTAAAAATTAAAAATTACGTTAATATTCGTTTTATATTTTTTAAGAATTAAATTATGTTTTAAGTAATTAATATTTTGGTAATTTTCGATAAACGGTTAATTTTTTCCTTTAAAGCTTAATCGGAAATAATCCGGTTTTGGTCCAATATTAAAACTCCTTTATTAGACTTAAACTTTGTTAAAGCTTTATTAAAAAACGTATAATAATATTAAGGTAGCTTATACTTAGGGTTTAGGTACGTTTTATACCAAATCCTTTATACGTTTAATTTTTGGCACTTCCTATTATTATTATTATTATTTCGGTCCTCTTTTTCGAGGAGACGTAACCGTATAAACAATTGGATAAAATGATAAATTGCTACCTCAATTCCTGTGCTTTACCCCATCTCTCTCGCAGACTGCCTAACCCCGAACCAGTGTTACGGTCGGCGTCTCCGTGACACACCTCCAGCCTATATAAGCAGCTGTACGCACCAGAATGATTGCCACAATTGCGATCATTCCACCAATCTTTTGTCAATGCCCCGGTGGTGTAACGGTAATGGTGCTAGCCGTAACAACCAGCTCCTATCTACGTCGATTCTTATCGGAATTTTGGAAGTTTTTCGCAATCCGGAGCAACCGGGCAAATTATCGTTCGTAATCCTTTAGTTTGTATTATTTTAAAATTTAAATTTCGAAATTTTTAAATCCGTTATTATTATTATTTTCCAATTTTCTTAATAATATTTTTATAATACCCATATTTTTCGGTATAAATATAATTAAAAATCGATTACCGTTATTTTCGTAAATTAAATCGTATCCGAAAATTAAAAACCGAATTCGGTTTTTTTGGAATAGGTTTTTTAAATCGACGGTATTATTAATTATTTCGGCCCGCCTAGTAATTTTTGGGGGTTTTGGATTATGAATAAGATAATTTTTTGGTAAATTCTTTCGTTATGGATTACCGGTATGGTATAGTTAGAATAATGCGGTATATTTAATTATTTTAATAAAGCTATAAGAATAATTAAAACTGGCAAAAGTTCGTATAGCTTTTTATATATACTTAATGTTACAGTATAGGAACAGGGGTTCCTGTTTTAGAGAAACCGGCCTCCGGAGCCTAGTGTAGGCTTCCGACGGTTAATTTTCGGATAAGGGAAGCTTGGCTTTCTCCGCGCCAAGATATGGTAATTTGGAGGATTTGGGTAATCTGGGACAGATTTTATAAATCTTACAAATCCCCGACATATTTATTAAATCCAGGATGGATATATAACGATTAAATTTCCTATATAAATAGTATTTATTTAATTTCGCTTTTTAGCTATTAATTTAAGCTTTTAACTAAAAGTAATTATACCGTTTTTTAATTAAAAAAAATCCGTAAACCTTTTTAACGAATACCTTATTTATTATGTTATTATTACCTGCAAATTAAGAACCTTTATTTCGGATATTATTTATACCTCCAGGTAAATATATAATAAGTTGGTTATATTTTAATAATTTTTAAATTAATAGTTAACGAATAATTTAAGGCCTAATTAAACATAAACTTTTTTCAACTTAATAAAAACGATATTATAAAACGACATTTAATAAACAAATAACATATTTAATCCTTATTATTAACTAATAAGGAATTAATAACCGGATTATATAATTTACCCCTTATTAAAAAAATTCTTTAATTAATCGATAATATGTTATTAAAGGTTATTAAAGTTAAAAACTAAAAAAAGTTTTCCTTTTTTTAATAATAATTAACTTTTATCTTTAAGGAGATAAAGGAAATTATTAAAGTACGGCTTAAAGAATTAAATTACGAAAAGGAAAAAGTTAAGGAAATTACTACTATAAGATCGGAAAAAAAAAAAGCTTACGATTAACTAACGACTGGACCTTATAGCTAAAAAGGTCGTAAAATTTTAAAAGGAAAACGCCAAATTCGTCCAATAGTTAAAAAAGGCTTCCGTTATTCTAAGAATTACTTTTTAACCAAGAATTTCCGTACCCTTTTTTAAGATATTTACTTTTCGTTTGCGAATTCCAGTTTTTCCCTTATTTGGTCGAAAACAAAAAGGGACCGTATCCGCCCCTATTTACTATGGAATGTTAAATATTAAAGGTTATAAGTTAATTATTCCTAAACCTTATAATAAAATTACGGATATGGAAGGATTCCTAATTAAAGCCAGATTTTACCTTAAGTAATACGAAAGTTTTTTAACGGAAAAATACCAGAAAATTATGGCCATTTTCCAGTTATTTGCCGGAAGAATATTTGATTAGTTCGAGCCTATTTTTAGCGATTACCTAATAAACCCCCTTAACGATTATTTAAATATTACTAATTATATTTTTAATAGTTATAAAAATTTCGAAAAACGAATACAAATTTCGTTTAAAAATATAGATAAATAATAACATACGGTTAAATAAATGTACAAACTTTAATAGATTACGTTAATAACTAAATATATAATTAAGTTTAACCGGTTAATAATTATTTTCAAATTACCTTAAGATACGTTATTTTTCCTTTATTACGACGGCTTAAAACTTTAAGTTAAAAATAAAATATTTAAAGTACTTAAAATAAATTTTTTCGAAAAATATATAAATAAGGTTATTATTTCCAACCGCTAAATTTTTAATCGGTATTTTAAAAAAAAAAGAATTAATAAACGAAGTAATAATAAACGTTTTAATAATAAAAAAAAAAGTAAATTCCAAAAAAAAGTTAACGTTATTTTAACGGAATTCAAAAAAGATAAATCCAAAATTAAATATTTTAACTGTAGCAAAAAGGGCCATTTTAAAAGCGAATATTATTTTTTATCGAAAAAGGGAAATTCCTAAAAGAATTTTTAAAAAAATAAAATTTCCCAGCCTAAGAAAAAAATCCGTACGGCTAAACAAGATATAAATAGCAAAAAAAAAGATAAGAAGGAAGTAAACGTTATTTCCGTTAATTAGGAATTTATTATTATTACGATTAATAGGATTAAAAATAACGATCCAGATTATAAAGATTATATTATTTATAAAAATATTACGGTTAAAGTTTATAAATATTATTTAAAACGAATAAATTTTAAAGTAATTATTACGTTAAAATATATTTATTACCTTAATATATGGGAATATAACATATACGATTAAAACGGTTAATTACGAAAAAATTTCGATAATTATAAATAATTATTTTTTAAATATTATATTTTTTCCGAATATATAATATACCTTAAACTAGCAAATAATTATAAGTTTTTATATTTTAATATTTGCTATAATTATAATTATCTTATTTATTAACGAGCCAAAAAAATAACGATTTTTGGCCAGGGTATAATAAAAAAACGCTTATAAAACTAGACGATAAATATAAATATATAAAAATCCTTTAATAACTAGATTATTTTAGGTTTTATTATTTATATCCCGAATTAAAATAAAGCCAGAAAGTTATAATATAAGGATATTTATATTATGCGCCAGTATTATGCAATAAATACGATTTTCTAATTATAAAAATACTCTTTTCGGAGGTTTACTTTTTTAACTCCATAATTCGTAAAGTATTAAATTTAAAGAAAAGTTAGAAAAAATTAGTTATTTTTAAATACTAATTTGATAATAAAAAATAATTTAAATATATAAATAATTACTGTATTAAATATGTAACCCGGAAGGTACGTAAATAAAAATGCCTTTTAACTTTTAAAGTATATTAATTAAAAAATAATAAAGGCTTTCGAAAATAAAGTATTAAAAAGCCCCCATATATAAAACTTTATATAAAAAAAATACGAAATTAAATCGAAATCTTTATTTATTATAAAAATAAAACGTTTAATATTATAATTAATTCCGGAATAAAAAAAAATTTTATTTTCTTTAAAATAACCGAAAAATATTAAATCTTTTGGAAATATAAGTAATAATTTTATAAGTTACGAATAATAAATAAAAACTTATTTATTTACGATAACGGCCGAATTTTCCGAAAAACTAAAAAATTCGAAATTTAAATATAAGGATATTTAAAACGAATTATTTTTAATATCGCCGATATTTTAAGATACGATATTATTTTAAAAATACCGTAATTTTATTCCAGTAATTTACGTATTAATTAAAAAAAATAAACGTTTTTATAAAATAATTTTAATAATAAATTTTATAAAATTTATTATATAATTAAAAAAACCAAATTTTTTAACCTTATAATAATAATACCCTTTAAATATCGATAATTTAAAAAATTATTTAAAAAAAGAACCCGAAAAAAATTATTAAATTATAATTAATAAAATTATCGGACTTTTATTAAAAAAAGATATTATTTAAAACTTTATTAAATATATTATATAAACCTAAAAAAAATTAAAACCTTTTAAAAAAGTTTTTAACGAAACCTTAAAAAAAGTTATATGTAAAAATTTAAATTACTTACAAAATATCCAGTTATAATAATATTAAAAATAAAAAACGGTAAAATTAAAATCGATAAAAATAAAAATTTAATACATTAACAAATTTACGATTATAAATAACTTAACGATATTATTATTAAAAACGGATATTTTTTAACGTTAATAAATATTATAAAAAAAAATATTAATAAAATTAACTAATTATTATTTAATTCGAATAATTAAAAGCGAAAAATAAAAAATTATTTTTAAAATTATTTATAAATATTACGAATATAAAGTTATACCTTAAGGCTTAATTAATATTCCAGTTAGTTTTTAATATATGTTTATTATTATCTTTCGGAAGTTTTTAAATAAATTCGTTTTTATTTATTTAAATAATATTTTTATTTATTTAAAAATTTTAAAAAAATATAAAAAATATATCGCTTAAATATTAAAAATATTTAAAAAGGTTAACTTATTAATAAATATTAAAAAAAACGTTTAATATATTTAAAAATTAAACTTTTTAAGCTTTATTATTATCCTGGAATAAATTTAAATTTTAAATTTTAAATTAAAAACTATTAAAAATTAACCAATTTTTAATAAAGTTATTATTATTAATATCCGTTAATTTTTAAGATTTACCGGTTATATATAACCTTTGGTCCAGAATTACGGTAAACTTGTTAACCTTTTAATTAAATTTATTATTAAAAAATATATCGGAAAAAAATTCGAATTTCCAAAAAAAATAAAAAATAAAATTTTAAAAAATTAAAAACAAAATTATTAACGCCTTAATAATTAAATTACAAAATTATAACAAAAGAAAACGATTTAAAATAAACGTTTTAAATTACGCTTTTAAAATAATTTTAAAATAATTAAAAAATAACGGAAAATAATACCTAATAACGTATTTTTTTAAAACCCTTAAAAATGCAAAATTTAAATATTTTATTTACGATAAAAAATTATTAACGATTATTTTAATATTTAAAAAGTAAAAATTATTTCTTAATAAAGTTAAAAAATTATTTAATATTTATTTAAACCATAAAAATTTTATTCGATTTATAATAACCCAAAAACTAAATAAATGCCATAAAAATTAAATAATTTTCTTATTAAAATTTAATTTTAAAATTTATTATATTAAAAATAAAAAAGATATCTAAACTGATATTTTAAGCCGAAAAAAAAATTTAATTTAAAGGTTTTTAAACGGTACATATAAATATTATATCGTAAGGATAATAAAATAATATAATTATGCGTAACTTTAAAATAATTTACTTTAAAAAAATTAACTTAATTTAAAAACTTTTATAATTTAAAAGAATTAAAAAAAATTAAGTAATTAAAAGGAAATAATAAGGATTAATTATTATTTTACGGTAAGATTTATATTTCCCGTTAATAACAAAAAAAATTTGTCTAAAAATTTTACGAAAATCCTTTATATAAATATTAAAAAATATTTAAAATTATTAAATAATTTTAAGGAAAATATAACTTTCCAAAATTCCGCCAAATAATTAAATAAGTAATTAAAGATTATAATATTTATAATAAAATAAAAGTAATCCGTTATAAGCCGTATGGCTTATTATAACCTATAGATATACTTAATAAAATATGGAATATTATATTTTGGAATTTTATTACTGGTTTTTTTATATCGAAAAATTCCGTTATTAAAATTAAATATAATACGGTATAAATAATTATTAATAAATTTACTAAATATAAATATTTTTTACCTTTTAAAGGAATTAAAACGGCAAAATAATTAACTTACGTTTTTATTCGATATTATTTCGATAAACATAAAATATTAAAAAAAATCGTTTTTAACCGAAATAAACTTTTTATATTTAAATTCGGTATTAATTTTTTTAAATAAATTAATATTAAATTTAATTTTTAATAATTTATTATTTTTAAATAAATAATTAAATTAAACGATTAAATTAAATTTTAAAATAATATTTTCGAAGTTCCGTTAATTATTAATAAAATAATTAAGTTAAATTTTTACCATTTATATAAATAACTTATAATATGTCCGTTAACGAAAATATAAGTATATTACTTTATACGGCTATATATAAACATAACGCAATAATTTAACGATC
Organism: Monosporascus sp. MG133; assembly: GCA_004155925.1. NCBI lineage: Eukaryota > Fungi > Ascomycota > Sordariomycetes > Xylariales > Monosporascus > Monosporascus sp. MG133. The sequence goes on along the minus strand of QJNX01000167.1, from coordinate 56,775 downwards.
CGAATAATTAATACGTAAGGTATCAGTTATTATTACGATAATTTTACGAACGGAAATAATAATAACAAAAATTAAAGTAATATAAGCCCGACTTTAAATTAAGCTATAATTTTTCTAACAAAAAATAACCTAATATTATAATAATAATAAAATTAAAAAACTAATTTTAACGAAAGAAAATAAAATTTACTTATTACGTTAAAAACAAAACGTAATATTAAATTTTTCCCAAATTAAAACAAAAAGGTCCAGTAACAAACTTAAATTTAGAAAATTTGGCCCGTTTAAAATCGAAAAAATTATTTTAAAAACTAACTATAAACTATCGTTACCTAAAACCATAAAAATACATTTTATATTCCATATTTCCTTATTAAAACCAGCCTTAAAAAACGCCCCGTTTAAAAAAAACCTTAAAATCGAAAAGGACGATAACGAATACGAAATCGGAAAAATATTAAATTTTAAAATAATTAAAGATAAAATATAATATCTAATTAAATAAATAAATTACTTACTTAAAGATAATATATAAGAATTACTTAAATACTTAACGAACGCGATAAACTTAATTAAGGATTTTTACCGACAGAATCCTAACCGACCGTTTTTAATACGGTTAAAGTTACAGGCGATAACGGCCCCCTTCCCAAATCCAAACTTACGGCATTCCAATCGAAAGAAAACGTCTTAGTTATAGTATTTATTTTAAAGGCCAGCTAAACTTGCTCCGCTTTTATACGGCGTTACTTTACTTTTAATTTTTCCCGTTCCTTTAACTGGTTTAACTTTAACTTTTCCTTTAATATTTTTACAGCCCTTTTTTTAAAAAGGTTCTGTTATAATCGCAAGCGTTTTAACCGGCTAATAAATTCTTTCGTTTTTTTTTCGGCCGCCTTTTAATACGCTAAAAATTCGTTCTTAAGCTTACGTTACTTTTTTTGCAAACGTTTTTATATTTCGTTCACTTTTTTTAAGGAATTTATAACTAGGACGTTATAAAAAAGTTACTGGTAACAAATGCAACAATTACAAATCAAATACTTTAAGGAGTAAAAATAATCGGTTTTACCAAACCGAATATAATTAGAACAAAAAAAAGTTTTAATTCCAAAAGTTCGGATTAAATTAATACGAATATTACGAATATTACGTTAATTTTTGCGTAATTTTCTTTTTTTTTTCTTTTTTAATTCGACCTATTATGATAAAGTTAATTAAAAAGTTACGGAAAAACCCTTTTAACAAAACAAAAAAGGTTACCTACCGTTTTTATCTTTAAGATAAAGATCCTTAGAAAAAAAAAAAAATATTACAGTATAAGAATAAGGGTTCTTATTTTAAAGAAACCGGCTTCCGGAACCTGGTATAAACTTCCGACGGTTAATTTTCGGGTAAGGGAAACTTAACTTTCCCCGTACCAAAATATGGTAATCTGGAGGATTTGGGTAATCTGGGATAAATCTTACAGATTTTATAAATTCCCGATACATTTATTAAATTTAGGATGGATATATAACGATTAAATTTCTTATATAAATAATACCTATTTAATTTCGCTTTTTAGCTATCAATTTAAGCTTTTAACCAAAAGTAACTATACCGTTTTCTAGTTAAAGGAAAAATCCGTAAACCTTTTTAACGAACACCCTATTTATTATGCTATTGTTACCTGCAAATCAAGAACCCCCATTTCGGATACTGTTCATACCTCCAGGTGGATGTATAACAGGTTCGTTACATTTAAGGTTTACCTTTAAGGTTTATCCTTAAAATTTATTTTTAAGGTTTATTATAGCCAGCTGGCATAAGGTTTATCAGAGTCGAAGCTTATTAGCAACTACGTATTAGTTTGCTTCAGAATAAGGTTTTATAGGATTAAGGTATATAATCTATTTTAACCGTAAAAATTATTAATTAGTTATCGTGTTCGAAGATAATAGGTATAGTATTTATCGTGTGGATTATATGTGTAATGATTTTTTGTATATTTGGCTCAGCCTGGAAAATAAGGCTTGAACCTATATCAACCTTGCATTATTTCGGTCCGCCCAAAATTCTTTACGATTATTTTATTTGGCCCTTTTTTAAAATTTTATTACGTAACTAATTATTAATATTTTTAATTTCTTCCTAATTAAAATCGTCTTAACCGGAAAGGTTTGTTAAGGTTTTATAAAAGGTTGGAAACGTTACTTTAACGTTTTTTATTAATTATTAAAAATTCGTTTTAATTTAATAGTTTAAAAGGTTAATTCTAACTTCCAGATAATTAATCGTTCCTTTTTCGATTTTATTCCGTTTAAAAAGTATATTTACATTCGATTAATTAGGTATAATCGATATTATTGTTATATATAACTAATTCGTTTAAATAACCGGTATAATTATTTCGGGAACCTTGTAACGTTAACTTTAAACCATAATCTTTTGGTATTTTATTATTTATTTATTAAACTTTTTAATAACCTTTAAGATCTGCTTTAATCGTTTTTTGTATTCGCGTTTGGTATTTATAAGTAATCGATTGTTATAAACTTTTCCAGTTTATTATAATTTAACGTACCAGTTTTTAAAATCGTTATTTAAACTTAAACAGGTTTATTTAATCGATAAGAAGATATTATCTAAAATCTATTATATAAATTTGTTAGTATTTTTTAAAAGGTTTTATATTTTTGATCTAGGTAAGTATAGGTTATAAAATTTTAGTTATAAGTTTATTTACCTTCGGTCGTCATCTTGAAAGTATTTATCGGGTGGCTGTTACAGTACAGAAACAGGGGTTCCTGTCTTGGAGAAACCGGCCTTTAAAGCCTAGTGTGGGCTCCTTACGGCTAATCTTTGGGTGAGGAAAGCTTAGCTTTCCCCGCGCCAAGATTATGGTGATCTGGTGGATCTGGGTGATCTGGGGACCAGATTATAAAGATACTATAAATCTACGATATATTTATTAAATTTAAAATGGATATATAACGCACGATTTTTTATATAAATAATATTTATTTAATTTTGCTTTTTAATTATTAATTAAATTTTTAATTAAAGGTATTATTATCCGATTAAGGAAAAAATCTGTAAATACTTTTAACGAATACCTTATTTATTATATTATTATTATTTATAAATTAAAATTAAAATTTTAAATATTATTTATATTTTTAAGTAAATATATAATAGGTTCGTTATATTTTAATAATTTTATAATTAATAATTAACGAATAGGTTAAAGTTTAATAAAATATAAGTTATTTTAAATTTAATAAAAACGATATTATAAAACGACGTTTAAAAAATAAATATTATATTCGATTGCCGTTATTAATTAATAAAGGATTAATAACCGGATTAAATAATTTATCCTTTATTTAACAAGTTTTTCAATTAATCGATAATATGCAGCTATAATTAGTAGGGTTAAGGGCTTAAGAGAATTTTTTTTTAACAATCACTTACCCCTACCTTTAAGGAATTTATCAGAATCTAGCCTAAAAAATCCGATTAAAAGAAAAAGGTTAAGGAAAAACGTAATATAAAAACCGGGAAAGGAGAAAAAAGGGAGTTTATAACCGATAAACGATTAAACCTTATATTTAAAGAAATTATAAAACTTAAATAAGAAAATACCAAATTTATTTAATAAATAAAAAAGGTTTTTATAACCCCTTTAAAAACTATTATTTTTTACTTCACAATTTTAACCCTTTTTTTGTTTGGTTAAAATTAAAAAGGAATTATATTTTTTTCCTATTTATTATGAAATATTCAATATTAAAGGCTATAAATTAATTCCCTTTAAGCTTTACAATGAATATATTAATATAAAAGGATTTTTGGTTAAAGCCAGATTTTTCTTTAAATAATACGAAAGCTTTTTAATGGAAAATTATCAGAAGGTAATAATTATTTCGCAATTATTTGCTAGAAAAATAGTTGATTAACTTAAACCTATTATACAAATTACCTAATAAATTATCCCGATAACTTTTTAAATATTCCTAATTATATTTTTTAATATTTACGAATACTTTAAAGAACGAATATAAACCTTGTTTAAAAATATAAATAAGTAATAATATATAATTAAACGGATATACGATTTAAAATAAACTAAATTAATAACCGAATATATAATAAAATCTAACCATTTGGTAATAATTTTTAAGTTCTTAAAAGATGTATTATTTTTTTCTTTTTACAAGGGTTTAAAGTCTTAAGTTAAAGACGAAATATTTAAGGTATTTAAAACCGGACATTTCGCAAATTATAATAATAAAGTTATTATTACTGACCGACGTATTTTTAATCGGTATCTTAAAAAAAAGCTACTAGTAAACGAAATAATAATAAATGCTTTAACAGTAATAAGAAAAAAGATAAATCCTAGAAGGAAGTTAATACCGTTTTAAAGAAATTTAAAAAAAAATTAGGTTAAGGATTTTAATTGTAGTAAAAAGGGCTACTTGTGACGGCTGACTGGTTTAACTAATTATTAAGCCTTTAGTCGTACGGTTTATGTTGGTAGTAGTGTTATGGGAATTTGAGTAATAGATTAAAGGTATAGTTACGTTTGGTAATAGCAGATGTTAAAGGTAATCTGGGTAACTAAGTTATATTATAAGTTGGTATTATTTAGATTATAGGAAATAACGAACGTATATATGCTTCCTTATTTTTTATGATCGAATTTGGTCGAATAAATCGTGTTCGATTTTTAGTTATTTAATTAAGGGTAATCGAACAGACCATGTTCGATTATTTGTTATTTGGTCGAGGGTAATCGAACCGATTCCGTTCGATTATTATTAATTACGTAATTCTGAGGTAATGGTCGGGATTTGTATAGTTACAATTCCGACTGTTTAGGGTAGTTAAGGTTAGTTGGGTTATAATACGATTTTTCCCTTTTAAGATTTTTACCTTTAAAGATTAATTTATTTATTTTTATTACATAATAAGTAACCTTCCTTTTTATATTTTATATTTTTTATGTTGCTGTTTGTTGTTATATCCGGTCGTATCCGTAAATGTAAGAAAAAAATAGGTTAATTCCGATCCGGATTGTTATAAAAATTTTGTTTTTTTTATTAACAAATTTGGTGTAAATATGTTTTGTTACTTCGTTTGTTTCCGTATTAATCGTTTTAATTATATCGTTATAGAAGGTAATTTTTATTACAGTTTTTATATCGAAAAGAAGAATTTTTATTACGATTTTGGCGGTATGGATTCGTAGGTAATATTTTACGTTTTCCGAAAAAAGAATCGAATTAAAAAAGAAAAAAAAATGCCGAAATATTTTTTTTAAGGCGTTAATCCGTTTGTAACGCTTTTGCCGATAGGAAAAAATGTTACGTAAAAAGGTTGTTAAAATGGTTCGCCGTAGGGTAGAAAATCTGGATAAATTGGAACGGTAAAACAGGTTTAAAACCGAAACGTAGGTAGCCGATTAGGCTGATTTTGCCTTTAATCCTTCGTAATTTGATAACGTAAATTAAAACGTTATTTTTGGGTTTTCCGACGTTATTAGTAAAAACTTTTTAAAAGGTGCTGGACTTTCGTAAGGTTTTCCGTAAGTTTCTATATATTTTTTAATTCCGGATAATCTTTTCATTTAACCATGTATTACCGTTTACCGTTGTCTTTTTTTATATCGAAAATTTTCTTAACTTTTTATATTAGTACGTTTTTTATTACCTCCTTTTTTTATTTCGTATGGATTTAAATTATATTTATTGTTAATTTTAATAAGGAAATATGGAAAATAAAGTAAAGCTTGATTTTGGGGAATAGTTTTAATTAGTAATTATTTTTCGAATTTTTTTTTGTAACCTTATATAATCCGATGTATTTAAAATCGAGTTTTTTGTTGGGTCGTTTTGTTTGGATGTTTTTGGTAGTTAGGTAAATTATTTTACTTTTTTGGAAAATTAATCCTTTTAACTTTTTCTGGTTATAATATTTTTATATTTGGATACGTACGAATTTAAATTGTGTTTTATTTTTGTATGTAATTATTTAAATTATTTTGAAATAAAAATGGTTTTAATATTAATTAATCTTTTTTTTTATAAATTTCGGTAAATTTTTAATATAAAGCCGAAATTGGCGTTAGTTAGTATTATCTTAATGTTTTCGTAATAATTTATGTTATAAATTAATTAAGCTATTAATAATTTTTTAATTTAATTATTTTGTTCGTAATTGATATAATACCGTAAGTAAGTTTTGAACGTTTGGTTAATTTTTTTTATCTAGTTATCCGTTTATGGTTTAAAAGCGTTCGAAAGTTTATGGTTTAGGCTTAATTATATTATAAGGCTTTACCAAAATTTTGAAATAAATATAATACCTTTATCCGATATTATTTTTATTAGAAATCCGTATATGTTAACAAAATATTTAAAAAAGATATACGTTAATTATTTTATATTTATATTTTCGTTAAATAATAGAAAATAAAAAAATTTTATAAATCGGTTTACGATTATAAAGATGTTATCGTAATATATATCCGTTATTGGATTTTTTGATAATAATAATTTGGTAATAAAATTAAAAGTGATTAAATTTTATGGTTATTTTGCGATTAGTAATGGTTATAATTTTCCGTATAGTTTATAGCGTTGCGTTTTGGTTTTATTATATAAGTTATATTTTTATAAAAAAATTTTAATTATTAACTTTATTCCGGGAAAGTAATACGTACGTTATAATCGTTTTATAGTTTTGTAAATTTTAGGGTATCCGTATAATTGGTGTTTGTATATTTCGCGTATCAGTTTCTTTTGGTACTTTTTTGGTACTTAAGTTTTGTCGGACTTTTTTTTTTTTCTGGTAATTAATTGTTATATTGTTAGATTTTCTGGTATATGTTAGGTATTATTTTTTTGATGGTCGTAATTTATTGTAGTTTTATATATTCTTTTTTTGTTAAATCGAATATTTGGTACGGGATTTTAAGGATTTTTTTTTTAGGTTTGGTCGTTTGCTAAAAACGTTTGCTTTATTATTTTTTAACCCTTTTTTGTAAATAATAACAAAATCGAATTCCGAAAAATATTTTACGTAACGAAATTATCGTTTTATTAATTTTCGGATAATGGTAAACCGGATAAGGTTTTTGTAGTTTATATATACCTTAACCTGATATAAATTTTTTTAAGGTAATATTTAAATTCTTTAAAGGCGTTAATAATAATTAGGAATTTTTTATTTAGAATAATATAATTTAATTCAGCTTTTTTTAACTTATAAAAATAAAACATAATAAGGTATAAGTTACCTTAATTATCTTTATGCCCGATTATTACGCTTAATATATAATCCGAAACGTCGGTTTTGAATTTTACGGGGTAATTTAGGTCGTATATAATTAATATTAGCTTGTTAATAATTATATTTTTAATTTTTTAAAAAGTTTTTTCTGTTTTAATTATTTATTAAAACTTTATTTCCTTTTTGGTTACGTTAGATAAAGGTATCGTAATTTTGTTAAAGTTATAAACAACTTCCGGTAGTAATTAGCGAATTTAAAAACAACCTAAATTTCGGTAATTATAGTAAATATTTTTTATTTTTAAATTATTATTATTTTTTTGGAGTTATTTTAATATGTTCCGAAATAATAACGTGTCCTAAATACGGTATTTTTTGTTTATAAAATTCGTTTTTTTCGGCATTAATTAAGAGATTGGTATTTTATAAAACCTAAAAAATTTTATGGACGTATTTTTCGTATTTTTTTCGAATTTAAGTAAATAAGGATATTATTAAGGTAGCAGATGACAAAAATATTAAGGTATTTACGTAATACGTAGTTAACTATCTTTTGGAATATCGCGGATATATTAATAAGCCTAAACGGTAATATTAAATATTCGTATAATCCGTATTTAGTTTTACAGTTATCTTTTATTCGTTTTCTAATTTAATATAAATTAAATTATATCCGTTTCGTAAGTTTAGGATAGTAAATTATCTGGTTCCGTAAAAATAATTTTTTATTTTAATAATTAGGCATAAAGGTATACGATTCTTAACCGTAATATTATTTAATTATTTATAATCGATTATTAATCGTAATTTTCCATTTTTTTTAGTACGAAAAATATAAGGTACCCTGCCGGTAACTTGGAGCGTTTGATATATTTTTTTAAACTTATCTTTAAGGTACTTTCGTAATACGTATAATTTTTATTAATTTAAATTATATATAAAATAAAAGGTAATTATTTTATTATCTTTTAGGATTATTTCGTGGTCTTATTTATTATATTTAGGTAATTTTATTTCGATTTATTTTTTAAAAAACCTTTCGTATTTATGATATTATGGTAATACCTTAATTATTCCATTTAATATTTAGGGTTAATGTTATAAATTATCGTTTATTTCATATAACTATGCTTTAATTATAACAATAACGCGTCGTATATATTTATTTTACCCTTTTTTTGTATATATCGTATTTTTTTAAGTAATAAGGTTTTTATCGTATCCTTATGTTTATATTTACCGTTATTATTATTAATTAGATAATAAAATTTTTCCTTTTAATCGTTTTCGTTAATAAAGGATAAAACGAATTTTATCTGGCCAATCTTTTAATCGATTAAAAAGTTATATTAATATAACCATTTTCTACCGAGAATTATATCGTAATTTCGTATCGAAATAATATCCAAATTAATAATCTATTTTCGTTTTTAAATATAAGTTTCGAAATAATTAATTTTACCGTTAATTTATCCGTTATTATAAATAAATTTAATACTTTTTATATTTTTAATTTCGTAAAGTTCGGTTTTATCCTTTTATAGTAAACGTAATTCGTTAATTATTTCCGGTCTGATATAATTTGGATCGGTTTTATAATTTTCCATAACGGTATATTATTTTTTTTAATTCGTATTTTAATTATAAAAAAAGAATTTATTATCGTACATAAAACTTTTTTAAAGGATATATATTAACTTCTTTTATTTTTGCCAGCTTATGGTTCCCTTATAAGTAACATCCTTTTTTGGGGGCCCTGCTTATAATTACTTTAATTATTTTTCCTATCGGCATAGTTAAGTTTCTAATTCGCGGATTTTTTCCTTATATCGTTTTACTTAATTTATTAAGCTGTTAACTTGTTTTTTAAGGGTTTCGGCCTTTTCCGACCAGTTTGTTATTATGGCCTACTTTTCGTTTGTCGTCATTATTGGTTGGTTCTGATATTTTTATTATTCCTAATACTGGGCATAATATTAGGCCATTTTTGTCAGATATTTTCCGATTTTTTTCTTTATTTCCTTTTTTTCCTTAGGGTTATTAACGTAAATACGTCGGAAATATAAATTGTTTATTATTTCTTTCTAGGCCTTTATTATTATTTAATAAATCCATTTTTTTTACGTTTTATAATCGTACCATTTGTAATAGCATATAAGATTTTATTCGGGATAATTTTTTCCCTCCGGCTAACTTTTTGACGTTATGATAACGTCGATATTGTCTTATATGGCTATGGTACGTAAATGTTTGTACCATTTTTGGTTTTTAAAGTCGTTTCCGGTTTGGGCGTAGAAATTAAATTTTTATTTATATATACGCGTAAGTTGTTGCTGGATATATTTTTGTTATTTTTCGTATCATAAGTAATAAGTTTTTTTGTAATAGATAACGTATAATTTCTTATGTTAGTCGGGTTTTTTTGGATATAGGGTTTCGTTTTAATTTTGGTATTCCTTAATTTATTTACTTAATTTTTATTACTTTTATCGTTATTATTTTTTTTTTGTTACGTACAAGATATTAGGTTTTTTGGTATTAATTCTCCTTGTCCGTTATATTTCTGTAACTATTATATAACCGTTAGATCCGTTATGGTAACGCGTTATTGAATAATTGCGGCTTAGGATAACGTTTTGGTTTCCCGTAACCTTTTTCGTACTTTTGGAGATAGGTTAAGGTTTTCCCTTTTTCTAACCATGCCGAAAATTACGGCCTTATTATCCCTATCTCCTGGTCGTCCTTCGGGTACCAGAATCTAACCGTTACGTTATTTTTTAAGGGCTTTGTATTAATTTTCAATATGGTTTATTTTATTATAATTATAATATTTAATTTGGTTTTAATCTTTTTTTTGGGCTATTCCTAATTCCATAAATCTTAGTACCGTTTTATAGGTAATAAAAAATATATTGCGTTTTTTACTTTAGTTAGTTTCCGTAAACTTGGTTTTAAAAATAAATTATCTTTTTCGTTCTTGTCGTCGTTTATATTATCGGTTATCGATTTTAATTACCTTTACGATATACTTATTTAAGATAATAAATTACGTTATTTTAGTAATTTTATTTTTTACGTTATTTTTTAAGCTTTTATAAATAATATCGATTAAGTTATCGTTTTTTTGTTTACTTATTTTACCTTAATCATAAAGTTTTTAAACGTTATTACGTATTTAAATATTGGCCCCTTTTACTTCAGATCGAAAATCTTTTACGCCGTAATTTTTTTTTCGTCTAAGTTTCCGAACTTAACCCTTAATTTTTTTTCGAAATTAATATAATACAAAAAAAAATTTTTAATAACTTATTATTAATCCAACTTTTTATTTTTTAGGTAATCTTATAAAGTAAGCTTAAATTAATCTAAAACGTTTTCCTTAAAAAATACCGTAACCGTAAGGATTTTATTAACTTCGTTAATAATTCCTTCGAAACGGAAATATACGTATATTTAAATAAGGAAATTTTATATATTACCCTTTCCGTCGTAAAGTTCGGATTTTTTTAGGCTAAATCTTAATTTCGTTAATCCGGATAACATTAACCTAAACCTTAAGGCGTTAAATAATTTTCTCGAACTTTTTAATTATATCCTTATATTATTAATTAATAAGTTTTTAAATATCCGATATATTAACGGTATAACGTATTATTTAAAATCTAATTATATTATTAAATAAAAGCTTATAACGTATAATGGTTAATTAATTTAATTAATTATTAAACCTTTAATCGTACGGTTTATGTTAAAAATAATATTATAAAAATTTAAGTAATAAATTAAAAATATAATTACGTTTAATAATAATAAATATTAAAAATAATCTAGGTAATTAAGTTATATTATAAGCTGGCATTATTTAAATTATAAACAATAACGAACGTATATATATTTCCTTATTTTTTATAATCGAACTTGGTCGAATAAACCGTATTCGATACTTGGTTACTTAATCGAAAATAATTAAATAAATCGTATTCGATTATTTATTATTTAGTCAAAGGTGATCGAACCGATTCCGTTCGATCATTATTAATCACGTGATCCTGAGGCAATGGTCGGGATTTGTACAGCTGTAGCTCCGACCGTTTGGGGTAGCTAAGGCTAGCTGGGTTATAACACTATTTTAAAAACGAATGTTGCTTTTTATTAAAATAAAATAAAAAGGAACTTTTAAAAGGTTAAGATTTTCTAGCCTAAAAAAAAGGTTTAGTAACCGAATGAAAAAGAAATAGCGAAGAAAAGGATAAAAAGAAAGTAAGCCTTATTTTTACCGATTAAGAATTTATTATTATTACGATTAGCAAGGCTAAAAACGACAACCAAAAATATAAAAATTATATTATTTGCAAAAATATTACGGTTAAAACGTATAAATATTATTCCGGATAAATAGCTTTTAAAGTAATTATTACGTTAAAATATATTTATTACCTTAATTTATAAAAATGTAAAATATACGATTAAGATAATTAATTTCAAAATAATTTCGAAAGTTATAAATAATTAACCTTAAAATATTATATTTTTCCGGAATATATTATATATCCAAAGCTTTCAACAAATAATTATAAGTTTTTATCTTTTATTACTTATTATAATTGTAATTACTTTATTTACTTACGCGCTAAAAAAAATAACGACTTTTGATCGGAATATAACGAAAAAACGTTTACGGAATTAAATAAGAAGTATAAATTTATAAAAACAGTTTAATAATTAAATTATATTAAGTTTTGTTATTTATACCTTAAATTAAAATACAGTCGAAAAATTATAATATAAGAATATTTATATTATTTATTAATGTTATATAATAAATACGAATTTTTAATTATAGAAGTACCCTTTTCGAAAATTTATCCTTTTAATCTTATAATTCGCAAAAAAATAAAATTTGACAACGAGTTAAAAAAAGATATTTATTTTTAAAAATTAATTCTTTAATAAAAATGGGTATAAATATAGGGACGATTATTATATTAAATACGTAATTAAAAAAGTACATAAATAAAAATGCTATTACACCTTTAAAGCTTATTAATTAAAAAATTATTAAAACTTTTAAAAATAAAGTACCGAAAAGTCCTTAAATATAAAATTTTATATAAGATAAAAAAAGGAATATAAAGTTAATTAAAAATTTTTATTTATTACGGAAATAAAATATTTAATACTATAATCGATTCCGGAGCAAAAAAAAACTTTATCTTTTTAAAGATAACCGAAAGATACTAAATTCCTTAAAAGTATAAATAATAATTATATAAATTACGAATGGTCGATAAAAATTTATTTATGTATAATAATAACCGAATTTTTAAGGAAACTAATAAATTTGTAATTTAAATATAAAAATATTTAAAAAGAAAATATTTTCGATATTACCGATATTTTAAGATACCATATTATTTTAAAAATATTATAATTTCGTTTTAATAATTTACGGATTAATTAAAGAAATTAAATATTTTTATAAAATCTGTTATATAATCAAAGGATTAAGGCTTTAAACTTAATAATAATAATATTTCCTAAATATCGATAATTTAAAAATTTATTTAAGAAGCGAACTTATAAAAAGTTACCTAATTATAATAAATAAGATTATAAAATTCCTATTAAAAAAGAATATTACTTAAAGTTTTATTAAATTTATTATATAAATTTTGAAAAAATTAAAACTTTTTAAAAAGGTTTTTAATAAACTTTTAAACGAAATTATATTTAAAAATTTAAATTACTTATAAAATATCTAATTATAATAATACTAAAAATAAAAAATAGCAAAATTAAAATCGATAGAAATAAAGATTTTATATAGTAACAAATTCATAATTATCGATAATTAAACGATATTACTATTAAAAATAAATATTTTTTAATAATAATAAAAAATATAAAAGAAAATATTAATATAATTAAATAATTTATAGCTTTATATTTGCAAAATAATTATTATTTAATTCGGATAATTAGAGGTAAAAAATAAAAACCCGTTTTTAAGATTATTTATATATATTAAGAATATAAAGTTATACCGTAAAAGTTAACTAATATTTTAGCTAGATTTTAATATATATTTATTATTATTTTGTAAAAAGTTTTAAATAAATTTATATTCGTTTATTTAGACAATATTTTGATTTATTTAAAAACTTTAAAATAAAGTAAAAAATATATATCGCTTAAATAATAAAACCTTTTAAAGAAAATAATTTATTAATAAATATAAAAAAAACGTTCGATATATTTAAAAATTAAATTTCTTTTAAGTTTTATTATTACCTTTAAACAGATTTAAATTTAAGATGTTAAATTAAATGTTATTAAAATTGATTAATTTTAAATAAAGTTATTATTATTAATATCCGTTAATTTTTAGGATTTACCGGTTACGTACGATTTTCGGTTAGGAATTATAATAAATTTGTTAATTCTTTAATAAAACTTCTTACCAAAAAGTATATCGGAAAAGAATTTAAACTTTTAAAGGAAATAAAAAAGGTTTTTTAAGAAATTAAGGACAAAATCGTTAACGTTCAGGTAATTAAATTATTAAACTATAATAAACAAACAATTTAAAATAAACGCTTTAAATTATGCGCTTAAAGCAGTTTTAAAGTAATTAAAAGATAACGGAAAAGGGTATTTAGTAGCTTAGTTTTTTAAAGCTTTTAAGAACGTAAAACTTAAATACCTTATTTACGATAAGGAATTATTAATAGTTATTTTAATATTTAAAAAATAAGAACTTTTTTTAATAAAATTAAGGAACTATTTAATATTTATTTAAATTGTAAAGATTTTATTCGATTTATAATAACCTAAAAATTAAATAAACGTTATAAGAATTAGATAACTTTTTTATCCAAATTTAACTTTAAAATTTATTATATTAAAGGTAAAGAAAATATTTAAGTAAATATTTTAAGGAGAAAAAAATTACGATTTAAAAAATCTTTAAACGTTATATATAGATATTAGATCGTAAGGACGATAGGATAATATAGCTATATATAATTTTAAAGTCATTTATTTTTAAAAAATTAACTTAATTTAAAAACTTTTATAATTTAAAAAACTAAAAAAAAAAGTTAGATAATTAAAAAGGGATAATAAGAACTAATTATTACTTTGCAGTAACATTTATATTTTCCGTTAATAATTAAAAAAATTCGTTAGAAAATTTTATAAAGATTTTTTATATAAATACTAAAAAGTATTTAAAATTATTAAATAATTTAAAAAAGATTTTAACTTTTTAAAATTTTATTAAATAATTAATTAATTAATTAAAGATTATAATATTTATAATAAAGCTAAAATAACCCGTTATAAGCTGTATGGATTATTATAATTTATAGATATATTTAATAAAGTATGGAATATTATAGCTTAGAATTTTATTACTGGTTTTTTTATATCAAAAACTTTAATTACTGGAATCGGGTATAATACGGTATTGATAATTATTAATAAATTTATTAAATATAAGTAGTTTTTACCTTTTAAAGGAACTATAACAGTAAAATAAATATTTTATATTTTCGTTCGATATTATTTTAATAAATATAAAGTACCAGAAAAAGAATTCTTTTAATCGAAATAAATTCTTTATATTTAAATTCGGTATTCAATTTTTTAAGCAGATTAATATTAAGTTAAAGTTTTCGATTATTTATTATTTTTAAATAGATATTTAAAAAAAAGCGATTAAATTAAAATTTAAGATAATATTTTCGAAGTTACGTTAATTATTAATAAAATAATTAAATTAATTTTTTATTATTTGCATAAATAGCTTATAATATGTCCGTTAACGAAAATATAAATATATTACTTTATACAGCTATATATAAATATAAACTAATAATTTAACGATTAAAATAATAAATATAAGATACCGGTTATCGTTATAATAGTTTTATAAATAAAGACGATAATAACAAAAATTAAGATAATATAAGTACGATTTTAGATTAAGTTATAATTTTTACAGCAAAAAATGGCCCAGTATTATAATAAAAAATTAAAGAATTAATTTTAACGAAAAAAGATAAAATTTATTTATTACGTTTAAAATAAAACGTAACGTTAAATATCTTATAAATTAAAACGAAAAAGCCTAACGATAAACCTAATTTTAAAAAGTTTGGTCCGTTTAAAATTAAAAAAAAATTTAAAAAATAATTATAAATTATTTTTATTTAAAACTATAAATATATATCTTATATTTTATATTTCCTTACTAAAACCAGTTCCAAAAAAAAGCCTTATTTAAAAAAAACTTTCTAAATTAAAATAAATAATAATAAGTACGAAATTAAAAAACTACCGGATTTTAAAATAATTAAAAATAAAATTTAATACTTAGTTAAGTAAATAAATTGCTTATTTATAAATAATATATAGGAATTACTTAAACATTTAACAAATATGATAAACCTGGTTAAGGATTTTTACCGATAAAATCTTAACCGACCGTTTCTAGTACGGCCAAGGTCGTAAGTGATAACGGTTCCTTACTTAAGTCTAAGTTTACGGCATTCTAGTCGAAAAAGAACGTTTCCGTTATAACGTTTATTTCGGAAGTTAATTAAGCTTACTTTATTTTTACGCGACGTTATTTCTTTTCTATTTTTTTCCGTTTATTTAGTTAATTTAATTCCAAACCTTCGTTTAATATTTTTAAGGCCTTTTTTTAAAAAAATTTTACTAAAAACGTAAACGCCTTAATTTTTTAATAAATTCTAAATTTTTCGTTTTATTAACGCTATAATTTAAATAACCTTTTTTATAAGCTTTTTTTTATAACCGTTTATTTTTTTCCGACTTTTTAATACGTAAAAAAAAAATTAATTTCGTATTTTTTTATAAACGTTTTTACATTTTATTTATTTTCTTTAAGGAATTTATACTTAAAACGTTTTACGAAAAACGTTAGTAACGATTATAATAATTATAGTTCGAATATTTTAAAAAATAAAAATATTTAAATTCGTTAAAACGAATATAATTTAAATAAAAAGATTTTAACCTTAAAAGTTTTAATTATTATAGTTTAAATAATACGAAAATTATATTAATTTGTATACGGATTTTTTTCGATTCTTTTAATTCGATCTATTATAATAAAATTAATTAAAAAGTTCCAGAAAACCTTTTTAATAAAATAAAAAGTTATTTACGGTTTTTATTTTAGAATAAAAATTTTAAAAAAGGGAAATAATATTATAATATAAGAATAAGGATTCTTATTTTGGAAAACCCGGCTTTTGGAACCTGGTATGGGCTTCTTACGGCTAATTTTTAGGTAAGAAATGTTTGGCTTTCCCCGCGTTAAAATTATAATAATCTGGTAGATTTGGGTAATTTAAGGACCAGATTATATAGATCCTATAAATTTACGATATATTTATTAAACCTAGGATGGATATATAACGAATAATTTCTTATACAAATAATATTTATTTAATTTCCTTTTTTAATTATTAATTTAAGTTTTTAATTAAAAATATCGTTTTCTAATTAAGAAAAAAGTTCGTAAACCTTTTTAACGAATATCTTATGTATTATGTTATTGTTACCTGCAAATTAAGAACCTTATTTTGGATATTGCTTATATCTTCAAGTGGATGTATGACAGGTTCGTTATAATGGCCCGTTCGATCGATCTTTTCGATTTGTATAGTTCTTTCGGAGGATAAATTAGCTGCCCGCGTCAACTAGCAAAATCGTTTTTTTAGATAAGAAGTTATATCGGGCGGTAGAGGTTTAATAAGTTATAAAAAGTTTTAATTAAGGTTAATATATTTTTATAAATTATATCCTTTAGCTTTAATTTTGAATTCGTTTTTAATTTTGTTTTAATTTTTAAGATTATTATAAATAATTACGGACGTTATCGGTACGGTTATTATTATAGCTAATAAAAGATATAAATAATTATTATTAATATATAGCTTATATTATCTTAATAATAATTAATTAATTTATAAAAATACGAATTAAGCAAATAAAACTTTTAATTATCAGATATAAGGATTATTAGTAATATTTCATTACATAACTAGTTGCAGGCGTTTTAGAACGCGTACTGTATTTTAATGTAATCTGTCCACGGAACATATATGGTCCGATCAGAGGGAGCCTTTCCGTATATGGAGTGCTAGCGCACTCCTGCTAGCTGACAGGATCCCTGTAAGGGTCTGCGATCCAAAAAGTGGGCCTGCTCAGGCACCTTAGCCTGAACTCCGGGCTCCTCAGCCATGGCTCAGCACCAGCTCAGCTTTGGAAACGGAAATGGATTTTGGTGAGCTTGAGTTTCGTGTCCGAGTATATTGGTATCACAGAAGTCCCCCGCTGGGCGGTCACAATACCGTCCAGGCCGATTCCCTCACCCGGTAACTTTATTTTGCTACCCATTTTGGCAGGGTAGTTTGACTCCTACGCCTTGTTGTGGTGCGGTTGGTTTATCTCACTTTTAACTATTTTCTTTATGGGGCGGGCGAGGGACCGGCGCCTCCGCGGCCGTGGAGCCTTAAGTTCTTTGGTTGGCCCAAATCCAGCCCAGGGGCCAAAATCAAGGAACACCAGACTCAGCCCGGCTCAGGTCCGTTCAGTTGAAAATCTGCGGCAGCTCAGGGACTTTACTGGCTGGCAATGGACATTGCCGAGAGCCATTCGTGCATAATACATAAGGCTGTTGTCGAAAGAATTGGTATTGCTTCATAAGTCGACTCTTCTACTGAAGGCAGTAGAAAAGCCTGATTTCCGCTGGCAATGTGCTTAAGTGGTCATCGAGCTGCGAGTTGTGTCGTTGCTTCTTAAATCTCGCGGAGTTGAGCATGGCAGTTTCGCTGTGGGCGTTGAAGTTGAGGGATTCCTCTTGATGGGTGGGTAAACAAACAGTGGGCGCACAGGTCGAGCGTGAAACATCGCTCTGCATGCTTGTGAGTACTGTGATAAATCGTTGCATCCCGGGTTGTCCGTGCTGAAAACCGATGAGGCTGGGTTCTTAGGTGGTCTCTATGATGAGGATTCAGGCGGGCACAAGAGGGAGAGGAAGGTATAGGTAGAGGACAGAGCGTCGCAAATAATCTTGACGGCAAGGGATTTATGGTTTCGGGAGTTTAAAGCCAAATTTTATGCTAGCGATGTGGTATCTGTCCATGCTGATTCTGGCCATTTCCTATCCCCGTCCAGATGGATAGCTCACTATGTATCCGACGGCCGGCGAAATGGCAGCACCACGAACAGTCATCTCTCTAACACCACCAATAAAAAGTGCCTAAATTTCATTCCGTTTCCCCTTTAAGATAACGCCCCCAGCTAGTGGTTACTGAGAATTGTTTGGAGGTGCTGCCATTTCGCCGTCCGTCGGATAGAAGAAGCCCGAGTCCCCATGGCGCTCCAGGTATGAAAAAGGGAAAAGAGGAAATAGTTACGTCAAGTCAAACGGAACCCAGAGAAGGCTTGACATGCGATTTATTTCAAGCGAATCATTTTTATTGATAATACATCTACTTGTAAGCATCTCCGATCCTTATTCTGGCAACTTCCTAACGACCTCGTAAAATGTCTATTGCCACGTTCGCCTATATCTTTCTAGTTAAGAAAGGAAACGGGCTTGCGCCGGTTATTTAGTCCATAGGCTCCTATTATAGCAGAAAGTTACTTATAGTGACTAGTTCATGGTAGAAGCTTCGTATAAATGGCTTACCGTCGAATATTTCTTACTAAGCGCGGGAAACAGCAGGTGGCTGCTGCGGGTGGCCAGGCGTGGCTCAAGGGATTGCAGGAAGCAAACGGAGCAATAGTCCATATATCAAACGGATCCCCATATGCCTCTTAGGCTTAGACCTAGGAGACCGCCGTTCTCTAGAATCTCATCCATTATTCGACTTAATTCCTCGTACCAAGAAAGACAGAGAATCGTCTAGCGGCTCTACCTGCTTTGAGGGTGAGTGAGAAGCATCCATTGTCAACTGTGACAGCGAGCCTAGTCCATTCCTTGTGGCCAAGACGCTGCTTTATTACCTATAAATGCCCATCATCCAGCCCAGAGACCATTACTCGCTTCTTACAATGCAAACATACAACCACACAAACTGACTGGCATAGTCTCCTGTCACCAAGACGTGAAGCCGACGATCAAAAACATTATCCTCACCCACCTTACAAACCAACCAACGAGCACGACACTCAGAAGACACCCAACCGAGCGAGCGAAACACTTGCCGACGATGAAGCCCACCACTCCCATTCTCCTTGCAATAGTCGCGGCCATGCCTACCATCCTCGCTGGGCCTGCCGCCTACGGCATCTGTCAGGCGGGCTGCTCGGCCGTCGTTAAGGCGTGTTACGCCGCTGCCGGCTTCACCTGGGGCGCGACGTTGGGGGCCACCGCACCCGCCACCATAGTCGCCTGCAACGGTGCCTACGGAGCTTGCCAGGCCTCCTGTTGGGCGGCGCTTTTCGCACCGACTCCTTGATTGGCTCGTCATAATTGGCACATAGGGAGAGCGGTGGTCTTGAGATGCATTAGTACGAAGACTAGTGCGAAGACTGGTACTTGAGATCTTGTGAGAGAGAAATGACTCCTGTTGGGTGAGCTGAGGGAGGGATATTGTTCTGGAGGTGATTGGGGATGGACGCGACACCATTCCCTCTGCCTCCCTTATGGAAACTTGGTTGTCTCCTGAATACAACACATTATTGGCCAGGTAGTCCGACCCGAAACCTAGGGAGCTGTTCATCAATGGAATGAGTCTTGTGTATTTCCAGTCCTACCATCATTCTTGTCATTTAGAAAGCCGACCTTCACCCAAGGTTGAGGCTATCAAAGGGCTTACCCTTGTCAGTGACGCTGCTTTGATTCGCGAACCCATTAGCCCTTAGCGACTACTCTTAATTAACACATGGCGGTTTCCCCATTGGCAGTTCCCGGTCAACACGTAAAATTTAACAGGCCAAGTCCCAGCACCCTTATTCCTAAGCAGGCCGAGCCATTTCCCTGTGGTTAACCACCACACTCCATCACGATAATTTAACGATCCACCAGTACCAAATCTGAGGAGCTTATAACTAGATGGCTCTAGCATAATGGTTCTACGACCAACAACGGATTGAAACACTGAGATGAGGTTGCAAAACCACCGCTAGAAGCTTTTAATATCCTATTGTTGCTAAGTTATGAGCTCTAATTAAAGGCGAGAACAAGATTTAGGTCTAAGTCTCTCTCCTTTTCTCTTCTTATTTGTTCTCTTGTACGGTTATTATACTCGACTTCAGGAATTCGAAGTCTTCCGAAAGTCTGACATGACCTGCCATAATGTATTGCTACGGAATCCGGCGGCTGTATCCATCACCAAATTACTGCAACACTTACAGACCTAGGTCATGGGGGCACGCCAATCGAGAAGGGCCCGCTTTTGAACCTGGTTTAGCCATTCCGGGGCGTCTCGGGTGGTTTGATAACGGGTCGCTTATATAAATGTGTCCTTACAAGCCGTCCCGTGACGGTTGAGTGACGGATTTTCAGACGGCCGATCCCCCATATTGGAATACCCGAGAATAAGTTCTATAAAAGGAGAGGCTCCTACGCTTGTTTCCCACTCGGTTCAACGCTTAGGAGTCGTGCATCTTACAGCATACGTACTAGCGTAAAATCTTCTTTGCCCCTCGATCACTCGATTACTCGCAAATTCATGCCACCAACACTTTCCAGCGGCTGGACGCAGTGCTTCCCCCCCAGCGCCCGAGTTCACAGAGAAGACGTACCCGACTTGGACGGCAAGGTGGCGAACTTGCGGGTGCCCCGTCACTCAGTTAACTATCGACCGGTGTACATCATGACCAGGGCGACGCCGGGAGCCGGCAGAGAGCTTGCGCGCATTCTCTACTCAAACACCGCGAAAATCCACATAGCTGCCGGAGATAAGGACGACGCGATCAAACGCATCAAGGAAGTTGAACCTGGCTCCACTGGAAACTTGATCTTCTAGCACCTCGATCTTTGGGGATTTGCGGTTGATAAAAGCGTCGACAGAGCGCTTTCTCGCAGCCGAGACGAAGCTCAACGCCGTCTTCAATAACGCCGGCTGCATTGCAGCCGACGACAAGAATATGGAAAAGACGGTGCAAGGCTACGAGAAACAACTGGGTGTGAACTGCTTGGGACCGTTTCTATTCACCAAGCTACTGACGCCACACTTCTGGCTACGGAGGCAGACAAAGGCACGTGGGAAAACGAGGTTGGCGTCATCTTCGCTTCTTCGTCCGCGGCAGAGATGTACCATGAGAGGCGTGTCTGTGTCGACATGGAAAATCTGGACTACCACCGCTCCAAATCGAGCATACACCGCTACGGCCTCAGCAAAGTGGGTGCGTGGGCTTACGGCGTCGAATTCTCAAAGCGCTTCAAGGGGAGCGGGGTTCTGGGCGAGCCCGTCAATCCAGGAAACCTGCGTTCTGATCTTTTCTCCCAACAGAGCTTCTTGTTCAGGCTGCAGGTTGCCCTCATGCATTACCCCGCCGTTAACGGCGCATGTGCAGAACTGTTCGCTGGATTGTCACCCAAAGTAACATCGGACAAGGCTGGGTATGTTTTTACTTTCGGACGCTTCCATCCCACCCGCAAGGACTTACAGCTTGCAGCCAGGCCGGAGACTGAGGGCGGTGCCGACTTGACGCGGAAGCTCTGGGAGTGGAGTGAGAAGCAAGTTGAGACGTTCATTTGATAGCGAGGGCGTGGATGTAGACTGTAGTGTGCTGCAAGGGGTTCTCTGAGGTGACATCACGCGTCAGAGATGTACTGTACTCGCTGGCCACCATGTGCGATAAGTCATACCGGTAGAGGAGCAAGCGTCTCGATTCTACAGCCTTGCCGTAACATTGGCATTTCAAGTCGGTCTCAATCTGGACGTTGAAATTGGCTCACAAGGTTCCCACTACCGAGTGCGCTTGGCACTAACTTAACCTAGCGCACAATCCTCGCGTGGCCGTTCGCCTCAAGCTCCTGCGACCTTCAGGCGGCCAGGGTTACAGTAGCGTAAGGCTGCCCTGCAATTGTCACCCAAGTCCGGTTCAGTAGGAGCCCGAGAGTGATGTGCATATTATGCGGCACAGCTGGAGAAATTCTACTTGTACGTCACACCTTCAAAGTACGTGTAGCATTACTGTTATGCAGCAATAGTGATAGGAGTGACTAGGCCTGTGTCACGTGACGTCGGTCTAAAGACCGAAATAGGTGTTCACGGCCTTTGTACCAGAAAACTCAAGTTGGAGAGCCCACTTCACCCTAGCGGCATCGGCATGGGTAAATGTTATAGCGAGTGTAAGCTACATAAATTGTCCCTTTAGCCTAAGTTTGAACTTCTTGAGGATCGTCGTTCTAACGAATCTGGCTGTTTACGATTCTTGACCACGCTTCGGAATATCCAGTCACCATGGGGTCCTTGGTAACCGCAGATCTGACAGGCAGGGACAAAGCGCCAGGGTCACAACTTCAGTCGGCTATTCTGGTACCCTGGGACCCCGACTCACCAGAACATGTCGATCGCATGGTCAGACAGAGAATCGCTTGTGGATGGAAACAGGACTATGTCGAGGGATGGAGGGACCAGCAGCGAGAGGGAAAGATTGGGCTTCATTGGATTGTAAGTGTCAAACCAAACTATTTACTTTATCCCCGGACACTTATATACGCCACTATAATTCGTACTGGACGAAATGAACAATATGTCAGCTGAATGCATCATAACCAGTGCATATAATATCACTGCCGTTCAAGTTACACCTGTGATGGCGGGGTTCCCTTTTCAAGAACGGTCCCACTCAGCTGCCCTGCCCGTTCGCTGCCTTAATATAGAAACCAGAAGCTCGATATGCAGAAGATATTCTCTATCCAATTCTATGTTGACACACGCTGATACGTTGTAGGTTCTCTCTCCTCGCCACGTAGATTCAGAGCGGCGAGTACAACAACACATAGCAGCTTTTCCGGAGGAAGCTGCACCACTCGAGAACACGTGTAGATCCATATTTAGTCGCCGTACCTCACCCGATCCAGCCGTTTCCTCATTCGTGCCTATTGGACACATCTCGTTGGATGCATGGTCCCCAGACTCGAAACTGGGAATATCACCCTCCAAGGGTATATATTCTCTTACGACCTTTTACGTTTCAGGTGCCCTCCAGAGTATAGGGTTAGGAGGAATCGCGCTGAGGGCTTGCGAGGAGTAAGTTCTTGGGACATAAGCAGTATCTGTGGCCAAATCTGATAACATATGTTCCAGGATGGCAGAGAGGGATTTCGGGGCCGTTGCGATCACGCTATCGACCACTGCGAATGAGGAGTGCAGGGCCGACAACCCGCGCATGATAGCTACGAACCGTCCGGTTCCCAAGGTAATACGTAGCCTGTGGATTCCTTTGACTTGAACGATCGTTAACCGCAATGAATTCAGGTTACTCTCCAAGACTGGTATCAACGACGTGGCTATGTGGTATATGACAAGAAGAAAGATGCGTGGTTTGAAATGGATCCGACGGGCAAAGCCTGGGGAGTTACGGCTTGTTACTTAAAGAAGAGCCTACGGTGACTTGCGAAGCTATTATGGCAGACGCCTTGCCGACATAGAGGACGTCCATATATGTAAGTAGTTCTATTCGTCATTAGCCTGTTTAAGCTCCAGTGAGACCGGGGAAGAGCCAAGGTGCAATGATGTGGCCTGAGATTTCCATAAAGACAGACAACGAACAAAGAAAGAGCTTGGCGGCATCTGAAGATAATGCTAGCATCAAGCGTCCGAGGAAATAGCAAGGATATTTTATTCAGTCGGTCTTACTGGGACCTTTTCACGAAGTGCTCCCCGTTTTCCGGATAGTTGAGTGTTAGGCAGTGCCTCATAACAAACACTTGTTATTGCGTAATCTACTCGAAGCCACAGTAGATTCCGTTGGCTCTCTCCTTGCAAACCGCCATCCCTTACCGCCCCTCATTAATTACAATCAGAGGATTCGACGGAGACCTTTCAGTCTCTCCTGTATGTATTCTCCTTGCTAGTCCGGATTCCAAATAGCATATTCTTTGTAGCGCAAACCTGTAGACTGTTATGGCGCCTATCTTGTATATCGCGTAGTAAAACACAGTTGTCTACGGCTTATGATGCAATGGTCGGCATACTCGAGGATTCCTCCGCATATAGAATACGAAAGTGTTACCAGACGTCAAACTTTGTTGGATGTTGATTGGCGGTATTGGCAGTCTGACTGCGTAGAGATCAGCGCTCGTGTTATGGGTGGCGCGGAGCTGCCCACAAAATTACCCAATGAGCTGCCGGCGGGCATGATAGCGGCAAGTTCCCGAATTGTTCGAAAACTTGGCCTGGTATGATCCCGGGTGCCGACATTGAGAATAAGCCCTTTTGAAGGATTCGCGATCGGATCCTGGGACCTTCAACGCTTGCGCATGAGCAGGCACAGCCTTATATAACCAGATAACTGTCAGCACTTAACACATGGTAGGTGCGTAACTCCTACTTTCAGGCGGCCATTTAGTAAATGTGGGAAAAGGGTATACGGCGATCGCTACCCCCCAGGAGACAGCGATTATACGAGGGGTCGCCCGGCATGACGCATATAAATATCGGGTGCCGGCACGACCAAAGTCATATCTTCTCATCATCACACATCAACCCATTCACCCTTCAGCACGCTCGCCCAACAGCCCAACTCGGAGACCCGACTTGAACACTAGCCCTCCTAAAGCTCTCGGTGTAGGGAATAAATACAACAGCAACAATGGCCGCCAAGATGCTCTCTACCATCTTCCTGCTCGCCAGCGCCATCTCCGCGGCAGCTCTCCCCTCAGCCTACAGCGCTCTCGAAAGCACGTCGTTCCGCCTCATCGCGAGATTGGACGGCTTTCACTCTATGCCGGAAATCGACGGACTTGAGGTCGCGTTCACCAGCCCCGCCGACGGCGTCGGCATCGTGACTCTGGTGTCTCCCGGCAACGGCAAGATGATCACGGGCCACGACGACAATACCGTCAGCATCGACGAGTTCGAGTGCCCCGACGGGGGCATCGGTCAGTGGCTCGTCAGCCCCGGTGGCACTGCTACCGTGCCCTCTACGAACACGGTGGACCTCAAATGCCAAGGCGGCAGCAGCCAATTCTTCATCACGCCAGAAGATAGCCTGCTCCATTACCAGGGTGGCAGCTGGATGGGCTGCCGCGGTAGCACGGTCGGCCTCAGCGACCAGATCATTGCCTTGAGCTTTTTCAAGGACGGCCAGCGACCCCTCTATGGCTGCCAAGAAGTCCGTCTTGTCGCCCAGTTTTCCTAAAGGAGACATCGGTCAGTATCGGGAACATGGAAGTGGTCTCTTGGAGGAATGGGGAAGTCTTGAAGGTAGGGGAGGAAGTTATTGGCTTGTATTAACTTAATTTTCGTGCTGTTGGCGGTTAGTGCTTTCAGGTGGCTCCGGCTGGGGGATATAGGCTGTTGGTTATATCTGCACGGCACAGATATGGTATCAATGGCAATGACTGTATGGTCTCGCTGCCGAAATCAGCTTACTCCTAAGTACGCATGTTTGATACCCTCCTGAAAGATCAGTCTAATGCAACCTTGTCAGACGGCCGTCTTTTTATCGGCCGATGCTCGATACCGGGATCATCACAGCTTACGGCCTCGGGCCTGTGCCGCAACATCTCTAGCATCAGTAATAGCTTCGCTGTAACCTTTCATTCCAGAGGCCCTTTGGGGAACCCCTGTTATTGGGCATCTAGATAGTAAAGCGAGTTCGTATTTTGAACTGGCCTGGCCTAGCCCTGTTTCCAGTACTGGACCATCTTTTACACAGGTTAAAACGAACCAACACTTTCTATCATGTCTAACGCATCGAACGGGAGCGCCCAGGGCATACCTGACCTGCTTGCTCTGGCAGATAATATCATGAAGAAGACCAAGGCACTCTCCGAGTACCTCGAGGCCAACAACCTGGCGACTCCTTACTTTGCCACCAACTCGTGTGAGCCCCCCGAAACCCCCGAGTACATCGCCTTGTACGACGGCCTGAAGACGTCGCTAGAGTACTTAGGACGCCTTTTTTTATGGCCCGAGGCGCTGCTTAGGTCTTTCGTGAGCCAGATCAACGACCTCGCTGCCTTCTAGTGCCTTGGAACTTAATTTTTTCAGCCTGGTGCCAGCCGAGGACTAGATCTCGATCCATGACCTGGTACAAAAGATCGGGTTGGACGCCGACAGGATTGCACGCATCATGCGCATGCTCATAACGCACGGCGTGTTCCAGGAACATAGGCCTGGATCCATCTCCCATTCCGCTGCTTCCATGATCCTCCGCAATGACGAGGACCTCAGATGCGCTGGACTCCACTCGTAAGGAGGCCCCCGCCCCCCTTTTACCTTTAACACTTCATTTCTTCACCTCACAGGAAAGAGTTGAGATTTACCTCCCGTCCCTCCCCCAAGGCTTTTTTTGCCTTTGCGATCATCATGCTAACAGTGGATTTCGTCCAGCCTCGATGAGATGGCCAAAGCCGCAACGGCTACGGCAGAACGCCTCCGGGAGTCGCCACAGGAGTAGGGCAGCGTTCAATGTCCTTTCCACACGCGACATCGCGCTCATATGTTCGCCTACTACGCGCAGAAGCCCATCTACGCGGCTTAATTCGCCAAGGCCATGTTTGATCGAGATATATCTGCAGTATTAATGATCGAGGCTCAACAATGGCACGGAAAACAGATAGAGGTATTCGCAGTACAAGACGCTACCATAGGATAGTTGGTAATTGATGTACCACATATACAAAGGCAAAAATGAAGCTTGTAGAAGTGTGATGATGATAAAGAAAAGAAGGCTAGCTAGGCACTAAGTACATATGCAAAAAGTAGCACAGGCAGCCTACCTACTTAAGAACTTAAGCGCTCAAAGTACATACATGGATTCAAGGGTCAATCGGAGGCTGGAATCAGGGGGCTATCAGAGTAAGAGTGAGTCAAGGTCCGATCGTATGATCCTCCAAAGGTGATGAACAGGGGTCCTCAGAGAACGGGAAGAGAAACAGAAGAATAAGACAGAACAGCAGTCTCCTATCACGTCAGCTCGGCCACGTTCCCTTCCTGAATGATGGCTTTAACGTTGAAAGCCTACCGAGAATGCATTTGACTCCCGGGATATCTCGCGACAGTGGTGCTCCCGAGGGCTTCACAGAGCGTCTTCTGCAGGCCCGATTGGTCGCCTTCTGGAATGATACCAAAGCAGAGCAGAGTACAGGAATCGACTTTCATCCAATCATAGCCCAGGAGAGATACGAACGATTTCAAGCGAGTTCCTAGGCACTCTACCCACTGCATTTTCCTTGCAACCTAACTTGGAATTTGACGAGCAGTTCCCCAAGCTGCCCATGCAATGCCAACTCCTGTATATAGCCATATTCGAGTCTATCTGTCAGAATTTCCGCCCACTCCTCTTCCTAGAGCCAGCCCGCCTTCGCGCCCTACCAGCGCATAAGCAGGTGCTGCTCTCATCGCAGAGCAGAGTGCTGGCCATTGCCGCTTTGAAAGTGCTTGACGCGGTTTCGGCGCTACACGCCATGCTCGAGTCCACCTACACACGCTTCCCAGCAGTCCTATTCCATACATTCGAAGCCGCCGTGCTTCTTCTATGCCTATGCATTAAGGATTTACTCCCTGGAAATTATGTTGAAGAATCCGCTCAGTTGCAGACTGTTGATATTGCACATGCCAGTGCTGGCGGCGCGGTGGTCGATAACCCAGCCCTGGACTCTGGCAGAACCCCCGACATAGGTATAAGCCGGGAACAGTGCATCCTGGCGGCAGAGGCGGCGCTCGGTCGTCTGCAGATGCTTGCCGAGGTCAGCGCCATGGCAGAAGCCGGTGCACGCAGCTTGTCACACCTCCTCCAGAAAGCCGGTAGCACTTCCACAACCAGCACCGTCAGAACGGCGCCGCGGACACCATCTTCTCCCCATGAGAGTGCCGGTCAGGACCCGGTCTTGTCGGTTTCGTCAGTCTCATGGCCTGTAAGCGAATTTTCTGCTGCGGAATTTACTATGGATTGCGGCACACCGGAATGGCTGGCCTCTGACTCAACGATGCTGAATCATCTTGGGGAACTGTTTAGCGGTGAGGAGAACGAAAGTGGGGATAAAGCCGGGCTTTAGACAAGTATACAAGCATATATTGCATGAAGCGTCGTCCTTAGTTGCAGTAAGTTCAAGCATTTGGAAGACAGCTAATTATCCAGCCCATATAGCTCTGTAGCGCCATATTTGTTGCAGTTTCTCTCATACCTGGAATTAAAAGCGGCCGCCGCCAGTGTCAATACACAACAACTCGTGACCTTCAATGAAATTGTACTTGGCAATTTGCTCTACTCTGTTCTCAAAGACGGCTACAGTGTCTCTGGCATTGCCCTGATATAGAGCAGCAACGACGTCAAATTGCCAGCAAAGAGGCGCGTAGTTAGGTTCTTGTTGTCGACCCCACGGCTTTCAAAGTCGTAGATGATGTTGTCAATGGCATCTTGCCGATTCTCTGTGCGGCAAAGAGCCCACACCTTTTGCATGCTTCCAGACATAGTTTGATTGAATCGTAGTCATCCATCGCCTGTAACACCATCGCGTGAGGAATATCGCCCATAAGCTATCCTTGTTTGAGATAATGGTAGGCAAAGTTTAATAGCCAGCCTATTGTTGCTAGGGCGGCAGGATGATTACAAGGGAACAGGTTCGGCTATGTTTGTTGCTGGGTTGGTTTGAATTCCCAGCCAGTAGTGGTTGTAGAAAATGCCAATTACATTTTACTAACAAGTGATGTAATATATATATTGCGTGTATGAATTGGGGATATACGGTATTAGGCGTTTATTCGATACAGTTCTGATGCCCGCAGCACCAACCTGTAACATTCTGCTCACAATCAGATCATCTTACTATCAGTCAATAAAAGTGACTAGAGCTCATCCAACGTACACGAATTGCGGATACTACATCCACGATTGATGGCTACTTAGCCTTGGAACTAACCTATATACTTATTAAGGCTAAACAATAGCGGCAACAAACGGTTGTGCCCCTGACTTCTATGAGTTGTGCGCGAACTCGGGTCAGATACGTTTAGGTTTTCAGGCTTGAATCCAACGTGAAGCACCTCGAAAGACTAGGGGCACAGGTT
Organism: Monosporascus sp. MG133; assembly: GCA_004155925.1. Taxonomy (NCBI): domain Eukaryota; kingdom Fungi; phylum Ascomycota; class Sordariomycetes; order Xylariales; genus Monosporascus; species Monosporascus sp. MG133. The sequence continues at coordinate 27,262 of QJNX01000167.1, read as the reverse complement.
GAGGTATTTCAGACTTCTTACCCAAAAGTCACTCACACCTATGCTGGGGTTCTAATAAATTTGGGAACTCGCCAGCTCCACCATGGACTGCTGTTCATTACCCCAGACATCGAGCCTATGAAAGGCCTAGGCCAGCCATTCAGTAACACAGCCAATCTGTTGTCTTAGGCATTAAGACTGGCATACCTGTCCATCATGAGAGTGCTCTCCTCTTTTACAATCTCCTATATAACGGGGCTCGTGATATCGTCGTCTTTGGCGCGCGTGGACTTCGGTACCGTGCTGGAGCTGTTCGTGAGATGTTGACAGGCCGCTACCCAGTAACTCGAACCTTTCCAAGTGTCTGCAAGGTCATTCACACTATCTTCACGGGCGGAGGGTTGGTAGGATCGAGAGTCTCACCCGAATCCTCCCCCTTGTCGTCGCTCCCGTCCTCTTAACCACATGTCACTCTGCTCGTGATGCCGCCGTCCCCGCAATGCATATCTGATGAGTCCTCGTTGCAGGACAAGGCTGTGTTTTCGTTAGCTGGAGGTGGGTACTTACCTGTCTAGCCGTGCGTGGTCGCCGTGCTGTGGGGTTTAAAATGCCGACGAGACGACTTGATGGGGTGGACTGACTGGTGGCGACTTCAAGTGAGTATAATCTGAGGAAACAAGATATAGAATGTCAATTGGGCGAGATTGGGTATCAGTAACTCGAGCCCGGTGGTGAAGTTAGACCTGCTCTCTCGGGTATCTTAACTTGCGCCTCTCAATCTAGTGGCGTTATGATAATGACGGGATTGGACATGTAAGCAGCACGCATAGGTGATATAACCTGATGCATATTAATTGAATTGAAGTTGTGGTGTATATCGCACTAGGACATCGACATCACTAATGCGCAACTCAGCGACCTGACTGTAGGGGAGCCAAAACGCTGAGTGGGTTAAGTGAGAAAGTGTGGGAGAAAAAGGGGGAAGGTTCATATTGACTTACTCCTATGTCCGATTACTTATATCCGACATTACCCACCACTAAACATTAGCACTGGCACCCCTGCTAGTTGCCCCTCTGCTCTAAGAAATCTATTAAACTTTCCCGACGCGTCTCTAAAACGCGTCGCATACTTCGTAACCTTCTTCAACACCAGCTACATTGTTCTAACCTTCCCAGATCATCAAGATACAATGGCCCCAGGAACAACAGAAACGACGGCCGCGCCTGTATCGGAAGCTCCCGCAAAGCAGAACGGGACCTCCTCGACTCAGAAGAGACATGAGGAATACCAATACTTGGATCTCTTGCAGGAGATCCTCGACCACGGTGAGCACCGCCCGGACAGGTAAGCGACCGCCCTCGATTGCCACAGCCCCCTTCCCGAATTGTCGGCAGCCCTCTAACGCCATGCGTTCAGAACGGGAACAGGCACGTACTCCATCTTCGCGCCGCGGCCGCTCAAGTTCTCCCTCAGCGACGAGGTGTCGGGGGCGCCGATCTTGCCGCTGCTCACGACGAAGCGGGTGTTCTTGAAGGCGGTGGTCGCGGAGCTGCTCTGGTTCGTGGGCGGGAATACGTCGTCGCTCGCGCTGTCGGAGGCCGGGGTCAAGATCTGGGACGGCAACGGGTCGCGGGCGTTCCTGGACAGCGTGGGGCTGTCGCACCGCGAGGAGGGCGACCTGGGCCCCGTGTACGGGTTCCAGTGGCGGCACTTCGGCGCCGAGTACGTGGACCACCGCGCCGACTACACCGGCCAGGGCGTCGACCAGCTCGCCGAGGTCGTGCGCAAGCTGCGCCACACCCCCTACGACCGCCGCATCATCCTGACCGCCTGGAACCCCGCCGACCTCGACAAGATGGCGCTCCCGCCGTGCCACATGTTCGCGCAGTTCTACGTGTCGTACCCGCGGCGGCCGCGCGGCAGCCCGGGCTCCGGCCGCGACGGGGACGGCGCGGGAAAAGAAGAGGGCCAGGAGGAGAATAAGGAAGAGGAGGAGGGGCAAGAAAATCCCAAGGGCCACCTACACTGCCAGCTGTACCAGCGGTCGTGCGACATGGGCCTCGGCGTGCCGTTCAACATCGCGAGCTACGCGCTGCTGACGCACATGCTGGCGCACGCGTGCGACCTGGTGCCGGGCAGCCTGACGCACGTCATGGGCGACGCGCACATCTACTGCGACCACGTGGACGCGCTGCGCGTGCAGCTCGGGCGCGAGCCGCGCGCCTTCCCGGCCCTCGAGGTCGTCAATCGGGAAAGGGGCAACGGCGTAGTCGACGGCTGGCGCGTCGAGGACTTCGTCGTCAAGGGCTACGATCCGCACAAGTCCATCCCCATGAAGATGTCGGTATAGCTAGCGTAGGGGTGCGATGAATCGTGGCGGGGTTTGCGGTTGAAGAGAACGGATGGTTGATATGGATGCCGTCCGTCATAGTCTGATTGCGTGCGTGGATGCTGGCGGGTACCCAGATGATGTGCCCGGCAATGGATGATGGGGTTAGACTATGTTTAAGAGATGTATATATAAGAACGCAGAGACCCCCGCCCAAGATGGGTATCGCAGGTAGACAGCTCAGTTGATGCTAAGAAATGCATACCATCCTATCGAGTTGCACCATATTTGTTCCTGGCTTGGCCCAGTTTGCTGAGCGTTGGTTGTGTCGGATAACCCTTAATATTCGTTTCCTGCTTTCCTGATGCGACGTGACAAACAGATCACCGAAAATGAACAACGAACGCGTAAGTCAAAGCATATCGTATTTCATCTGATACCCCGGGTTTTCGTGGTTATCCGCGCTGAACCATCGTTACGAATATTTGCTATACATACACAACGAGGCTTTCTATCAATCAATCGTTTCCCCCTGCCACCTCCAAGTGAAAGCAGCATCAAACCTGTATTCTCCTTCCATTCGCGTGCTGATGCAGGCACATGATAGGTCGTGGCTCTCATGAACCTAACCACCATCTTCCGGCTCGGGGTGGAAACCAGGTGATCTGCAACCGCCCTTCTGGGAACAATAAGCTCACAACACAGCGCATTTGAAGGCCAACCAGTGTATGAAGTTATTCTCAGCAGACCCACTCCGGCAGAGTAAACCCCTCGTTTCGCAGCAGGCCCCTGGAGAGAAATTTCGTGACCTGCTAACAAAAAGCATGGATAAAATGACTCGACTAATTCGATCAACTGCAATTTGAGTGCATGTAGCCGGGGTCCGTCTACACCACATTTACATGAGGGTATCTAGCTTTATGCCACATTTGCGTATTGCTATTAGGCGATTTGTAGGCACCAGTCGGGTATCTAGACCACGACATGGGTACTCATATGCTCGACAGCCTCCTTAATGGTGCGTAGCATTCGTTGGTTAACGCAGAATGGGCAGCGGAGAGGTCGGTCAACGCCAGAAATAGGTCCGCCAGCGGATATCGGAGTGAGCGTCAGCGAGTGGTTAGGCTCCTCGGGGCCGCCGGGCGTGTATCTCGCCGCCGGAGCTCTGCCATTTGGAGCAGGCGTTGGAGTTCCTAGGCTCCCAGGACCTCCGCCCATGGGGTGCAATCCCTGCTCTTGTCTCTCCCGCTGCTCGCGGACGGCGGCAGCCTCGGCTTCAGCATCTGCTTCCTCCTGTTGCATCTGTCGTAGGGCGTTCTGAAGGACGACTTCGGGGTCTTCGTCTCCATAGGCATCCGCTTCGCCAGGATTGCCCGGAGGACCGTTGAATCCGGGAGGAGGGAGAGGATGAGGGTTGGGGTTCTCCAGGCGACGGATTACCTCATCGCGAACACGGGCACAGGTGGAAAGGCTTGCCTCAACTCCAACGACTCGGAGAACGGCGTCCCGGATAGCAGCTGGGCTAGTCTCAGGACTGATGGTCATGAAGCGAGGCACGGCATCAACCAGATAGGGAATGTCCTCCGCAGGGTTGGGAGCACTGCCGTGCCTGCGTTGACGTCTAATCAACAAACCGTAACGCTTCTTGAATCGGTGGATCCAGCCGGGAGAGAACTCAGGGGGGGTTTCATCCTTATATCGGGGAAGTTGGGTAAAAATGGATTTGGCCTTCTCGGCGAGTTCCTCGTTTGAGGGGTTGCGACCGGACGCGACTACCTGCCCGTGCCACAAGAGGACCAGCTTCTCGACGTCTGGCCAATTACCAAAGCGAAGGCGCGACCCCGAGAATTGATTGTCGTTGTCGAGACGCGCATACTTGGGTGAGAGGGAATGTGAGATGGTCGATTGACTGATGTTTTGGCCATACTGGCTGTAGAACCACTCGATGCACGCCTTGTGAGAGGGACGCGTGGTTTGGGAGTGTGCCCAGCGGCGAAGGGCGCGACGTTGATCAAGTGTGAGCGAATGCCGCTCTTTAGGTGTATGCTGCTCCAGTTGGCTGGCGTTGTCTACTTCGGGTTGTGCATCAGCGACGCCGACGTCAACGGGGACGTTGTTGACGTTAACGGGGTTCTCGCCGGGATTGACCTCCGACATTGTGAAAAAGCGGGCAAAAGGCAGAATAATTGCTTGATTGATTGATTATGAAGTAGATGGGGTTGAGCCTTCAATTGAAGCGAGTTGTATTGGGTCTAATCGCGTAAACGAGTAGATCGGGGCAGGCTTTATTGCAGTATAGGATGGGAACAAGTCAGATTGACACGCGTGGATGTGTGGATGCGTGAATACAGGGCGAATATTCCACTACCGCAGCCTTGATAGTTGATCTACACGATGAAAATTTATGTAAAGCGCGGGAGAATTGTGCGAATCGCGAAAAGTGAGAAGAAACGCAAGAAACGGGGGGTGGATTATTGATTTAGGAAGATGACTGGGGGGGAGTCTGAATTTGAGACGAAAGACGAGCGCCCCCGCCTTTCCAGGTTAAGTGGGGCACGGGCAAAATCAATATTGCGGCTGTGCGCCAATTCGTGATTGAACGAATATTGGAAAATTGCGTCAAACCAGAAAAACAGGAAAGGCGGGGGCCCTGGGCCCCCATTGATATTTCTTATCAGAGCAAGCAAGGGCTACATGTACCTACTACGTACGCAGAACACGGAAGCATCCGACGTACATAATAAGGGGTTGCATGGAACAACCTTCAACTTGACGCATCTGAGTTTGCATACTTACATAGCATCCATTGGTGATGCCACACATGCAAACCTCCCTACGAAGTCTTCAAAAGATTGATCGTCACCTACACGTATAAGTCAAGCAGACTCCGGTGTACATATGCATGTAGGCTTATTTGTAATGGATATTTGCAAACCCTTAACGGAACCCTAAAACCGGTATATATAAAGCGAAGTACTAGGTAGGACTCATAGTAAACAGGTATCTAAGAAGGTTGTACATATAATGTAGAGACTGGAGGGGAGCGGTCGCCCTATATGGTACCTGATGGAAATACACTCCTGTTTCGTACCGGGTAGGTTCAGCTTGCACCATATGTGAAGTAAGTACCTACATTACAACCTTCATTGTACTGGACAGTAGCAAACACGTAGCAAATCGACGGCTCGTTCCAGATGCGCCCTGCTCATTATGACAGTCGGGCATATGGCAGTCTGAGCGGCCCTCGAAGGAGAAACAGAGCGCCGTTCTCAATATCTTCACGCACGGAAGCACAGAGATAAAGGTATCGTCTGTTCATCGGTCAATCAATCCACTCGAATTCAGTCAAATCCTCGAAAACTATGTTGCACGCTCCTCGTCCCTGGATAACTTTGCCGCCCCTGCCATGCCTCACCCCCGCGCAACGGGCCTCCCCCTGGATCTCTGGAAGATAACGTGTTGGTAGGGGACAGGACTTGCTCCGCCGATGGCAGACAGACCCCGACAAATTCTCAAAGTGCTAGCTAAGAGGAACAATCCACGTTCCCTCAGTCATGCTAACTTCGCTAGAGAAAGCGGCTTGGGAGGAACCGCGCAGATGAACCATCATCCATCTCATCGTCATAGTAACCGACTCGTCGCCATCTCTCAAAGTAACTCGCTAGAATAATAAACCGACAAAGCAAATAGGCCGCCAAGGCTCTAGAAGAAAAGGCCGGGAAAAGAAGAAACCACGGGAGGATAAGGATCATCCAGGCTGAACCTGCCCCGGAAACGCCCATACGATAGTGGATGTGACGGTCCATACAAGAATTCTTATTTTTTGAACCGCCCAAGGGGTTTCAAAGCAAGTTCTGGAATCATAAGAACCCCCACCCCCCGCTCAGAAGTAGACCCAAGGAAACCCAATTGGTAATAAAGAGAGTGGTGATGACGAGAGCACAGACTGGTCAAAGTTGCACACTACTACAATCGAGAGTGTCAATCTAGACCGCACGTTGGGGCCGGGGTAGCCAGATATTCCGAGGTATACGGGTTAAATAAGGTAGGTATTGGCGGGTTACAGACGGGCTTGACCGCAATAATTGACTGACAAGGGTCACCGTGATATACTGATCGAGCTTTTTGAAACGTCGAAGGTAATTGCATGACTATTGTCGTAAATGCAAGCAATGCGAATAGGTAGGGTATATAAACGCGTAAAGACAATATTCCTGGCTAGCATCGGCGTGTGAATGACTATACTTGTTCCGCGAAGATGACCAACTTCTCGTTGTGATCTAAAGCGTAGTAGAGGTCGTTGTTACTCATGAGACTGAGCTTATCACCGCTCTGCTCGTCTCGGTAAAACAGTTGGATTTGCTCTGCACTGGTAACTTTGGTTCGGTCCTTGACTCTCTCGAAGAGCTGTGGAAAGTCGATGTCTGACGGGACGCGGATAAGAAAAGTGTCACCGCTGAAGAAAAGCTTCACCTTGAACGATGATGAAGGCGCCTGATTCATCCCCGGGGTTAGTGATGTTTGTGATGGCTGCGAGAGTGACGATGCCTGGCGGTTCATCGGCGGTTCATCCTGCCTTAAAGCTGCAGATAGTCCTCCGTAGCCGTTCCCGTCAATGTTGTTCCCCACTGACTGCCGCGAAGCCCCGTGGGGCGACTCGGCCGAGGAACCGGAGCCGCCCGATAATCTGTACTCGTCGTCCCCATTCTGATTTGGGTCGATCTCGTAGTCTCCTTCCCTAGGCGCAAAGAACTGCTTCACCAGATTGCACCTCGAGATGTACTCGGGCTGTCCTAGTAGATTTTTCACGTAAGCGTCGAGATTGTGAAGCCGTCCCTCTGTTATTGCGTCGGTCACGTAGTTAACAGGACCGGGCATATAGGGCAACGTCCTCTTCTGTTGGCCCGTGTTTCCTGCCTCAGCCGGAAACTCGGTTAACAAGGCGATCTGGAAATCATAGAAGTCTTCGTAGTATCGCGAAAGCTCCCAGTGTCGACCGTCCTCCAGCGTAGCTTCAATGACAAACCAGTATTTGTCTTCTGCAAAGCAGTATCTCGGTATGCGAGCGGCGATGGGTGCCAACAGGTCATTTGCCGACCTGGTGCCAGTCTGATTCTGTTGTTGTTGTTGGTAACCGGCCTGCGGCTGCTGCGACGAGGAGCGACCGTCAACAACCAACGGTAGACAAGTTATGGGGGCGGGTAACTTACGAAATGTGCACTATGCTGTTGACTCGTGCGGTTGGCGCCCTGTTGTAAACTCATGCGCTCCATACCTTGTTCCAAATGTTGCGGTTGACCCGGAGGACTGCCGCCTTCGAACTTCCCCAGGGTGATGCTGCTGTTCTTGTACTCAGCCGCCATCTTCTTCCACTCCTCGACCTTCGGGACGCCTGCGCGCTTGACAGCATCGTGAGGATTCTGTACCGGTTTATCGGTGGACATGTCTCGGATCTCCACGAACGACACCGGAATCAAGCCTGGACCACCCAATCTGCCTATCGGCTTGGCGACAAACCATTCAGGATTTGACTGAGCTATGACAATGATAGCCTCGCCCGCCTTCGCTTCTAACTCGTCCGCCCTCTCGGCTTGGAAGTCGTACATGACGATTCCGTACACCATAGCTCCGTTCTTAGCCATTGATTTGGAACTGCGCTGGCTGATGGCAGGCGTTGTTGGGATGCTTGACGTGTTCGTGTCGGCGTAACCGGAGTCGTGGTCAGGATTCTTGATGCCGCCAGAAGAGCGCGGAGGCGCCGAATCGGACTGGGCGCTGTCTCTCTCCGTACGGCCCAAAGCTTGGAAGAAAGCGACGGGAACGAGACCTCGAGCATCAGGTAGCGCTGGGTTGCAAGCTTCGTACCAGTCCGAGTCGTTTTCGCGACCGATGACGTGAAAGAAGTCGCCGCGTGAAAAGCTGAGTTCTTGGCTAGATTGCGCTTCGTAATCATAGAGAGCTCGGATCACCTAATGACACGTGGGGCATCAGCATGAAGACCCGATATGGGACTAGCAGCAGGTTGCCTCTTCCAAAGCGTCGGGGTAAGGAAGGCGACTAGCAAAGGGCGGGCGACGGTACTGACTTTCTTGGGAGGTACAATGGCGACGGCGGATTTAGGCGTGATAGAGACTTGCGGACCCTTGTCCTTCTCGCCTTTAATAGACCTCCTGAGGGCCTGTATAAATCGCATTATATTAGCAACTGTGCGGGCAGATGCGACTGAGTCGCGATTGATACTGGAGCGGGCCATGGCGGCGGTGCCGACCCAGAAACAGAAGTTACATTCACATAAGATCGCCCTCGCAGCAAGCCAAGAAACAATAGAGGAAGACATGAACAATAGCAAACAGACGGGACCAGGGGGAATGGGCTGGATTTAATGGCGCACCTTCATGGTTATACAACGTATAGAGATCGGGAGTCTGTAGAACGGCAGAAGCAGGTGTGTCGTACGTCGTGTGGTCGGAGAGAGTGCCTGAAGGAGGGGGAGAATCAGGACAGGAAGGATTGGGACACAAGCAAAATCCAATGGCTTGTGATGCCGCAGGACGCAGGCGGGTAGGCGACTGTCACGGTCGCGGCCAGGCGCAGCGCAGGATCCGTGTATGTCCTATTTTGTCTCTATCGGGTCCGTTCAGTTCAACAGCAGTGGGTCTGAGTCAGTGCAACGTCGTCCGTCAGGTAGGCGTGGGCGCGAAACGAATGGAATGACAGAAGATGGCGAGATCGCAAGGTCGGTATGGTTCTCGGACTGAGACCGTTCCTCTTTTCTTCGGCGAAGAATATGTATGCGAATTTTCAATGGCTCAGATACTTTAGCACCCCTCTTTGCCTTTCTCGGTCAGCCAGCGAGTGAGTGGATGATCGTGAATAGGAATAGGTGAGTATTGGACGGCTCTTCCAATGATGTCCCGTTTTGTGGCTGGTGTCTTCTTCTTCCTTTGCCGAACAAAGTGAATCGACTTGAAGGATGGTTCAATTCTTCTTTCTCTTCGAATCGCGGTTTTTCTTTCTTTCTTCTTTATCTACCTCTCCAAGAGATTTTCAACAGGCGCGCGGTAAGAGTCGGGGATCAATTGACCCCGGGGAGAGCGGAATAGTGGCGACTAATCCCCAGACGGCTACAACAATGATGTTCCTTGTTTAGAGTGATCCTCCGAAACCGTTGCCCAACGTGTACTCGTAATCTGATGATAGTCGGCGAAATATGATATGGAGAGAAATGCAATATCACACACACCTCTCTCTTTTCTCTTTTCGCTGCTCCTTCTCGGAGAATGGCTACTGGGATCAAAATATGAGTAAAACCGGACGACTGCGGCGACGTTGGCGACGACCAGAGGCTTTAGGGTACGGGGAGACACTTCGCAGACTTTCTGCGCTTCCAGGGTTAGACTTGGAGGGGGATAGTGGCTGAGCGGGTCGGTGATTTACTGCAGTACCTCTTGCTGGAGGCCCCCGGGTGGACCCTTTCCTAGGGACTACGTAAGGGACTGGTAATGCGAAAAGATGGTGGGAACATGTAGGTGAATGAAATCAAGCTAAAAATCCGCCTGAATTGAACTAGTCGCCCGAGCGTTAAAGGACCTCAATGACAAACCCAGCCAGACTCCGACCTGCGCACATCGACTTTCCTTCCCTATTGGATCGAGATTTCGCTCAACAGTGGAGTCACTTTTGCTTCGTCGCGGACCCGGGGTCCATCGAATAAGGCCTGCCCAGTGTACATATAGGTACCTGCCTGTAGGTAAAGGTGCTTTGTGGGTACTTCAAGTTTAGGACAAGATGTTGACGGCTGGAAAGAACGTAGAGGCACCGGTCGGGACAGAGTTGGAAACTTCTCAAAAGTCAATTGGACTTGTCCCAGTACCCAATGCAGGTATGTACGTAATGATTGCATGCAACAGTGTGTGGCTTAAGAGCGGCTTTTGGAAGCCCGCCATGCATGAATTCATCATCAGTAATCCATCATCAGTAATCCATCCACCCACAACCCGCATTGATGAATGAGCAGCTCGAGAGAATCAGAGCTAGAGGAGCATTCGCATAATCTAGAGTGGAACTAGCCGACTGACTGACAGATTTGACCAGGAGCGACTGGGGCTTGAAGCGCGAACCAAGACCAGCCAGACCGGGGTGACTCGTGGTTGAACTGACGTTTGGTACCGTTAGTTACAACGTTAGGCCCGCAGCGGTTTAATTTGCCGCGAGTCCCCAATCAATCCGCCCAATCGCCCTACGAGCCTGTTCAGTGTTACCATCTCTGCTCATTGGGCCTTCAACCTCATTTCAAGTACGGCCTACAATACTTACGCACATAACAAGTTTGCGTTCGTGTCAACGACACCGACGGTAACGCTTGGTTACATACTTAGGTAAGTTCGTAGTATCGCTTTAGTAGCGTGCGATATGTTTTCGCCTCTGCGTTCTTTGTTAGCGTGATCATGCGGATCGCGCCGACTACTCTACGAGGTCAAGCTCCACGTCGAGAGAGTCTTGGCTTCGACCACCCACGTTTGTTGTCGGTTGGCAGTATCAATAACGACATATTGGACAACCCAAGCAAGGTTCCATTCCTAAGAACGAAGCGGAAGAGGGGAGGAATTGCAAAACTGATAGATGTGCCCATCTAGAATAGGAACTCGAAGCGAGGTTCGTCAAGGATGTTCCCTGGGCTGCATCTTATTCTCACAGTCAAACATTCCGCCCCGAAAGCCGTCTTGCCCTAGGCACGCGCCTAGGCCAAGGGGTTAGAACATTCTGAACTTATGCATGTAACAACAGCTCGAAAAGCTTGGAACCTGATAATGGTAACGCCCATGCCCGTTAGATCGACCCGCCTCCGTGCCTTCGGGTCGCTTATTGAATACCCCTCATAGGCAAGTACATGGGATTCGGATCATAGCGGCGCCTTGTGCGCGTTGTTGGGTTGTCAACATCGCAGTGTCTTCCAAGGTTGTAGGATTTCGTTACTTGCTTATGGATCTGCCTGACTTGTCACACATTCCTATGTTCACTACGTTAGGATCCAGCCAGCCAGCTCTCAACATTCTGTGACACTCACTAAGAGGCGACTTTCGATCTGAAGAGTAAGCTATGAAAGGGCAACTCTGTGCGACACCGACAGCAATGTAGCCTGCCAACAGGCATACACCACAATCAAACGAATCCTCGGCCCGCCGACGTTAGCTCGGCGGAGGTTCTGATCATGTTGTTGATGCGGACCTCGCGATACCTTTCTGATATGATGCGCAGGATTCCAGCGCCCTCAGGAGCATGCATGCCTTGCTGCGAAGGGCGGAGTCTGACGGATACACCTTCTCAAGAGATCCCTGTGGTTTCTGCGACTCTTGGATGGCTGGTCGTGAGGTCCACGAATCATAATAAGAATACGTACTCGTAGAGTGACGCGGGAACGGCATCTTATCGGCATCTTATCGATCTGGGATGAAGCGGCTGTGCATGATCGACCCCCATCGTCAGGCAGATCCGGATCACATCGCATGTCTTTCCCGTCGATCTATGAGCTCCTCATATTAGCCCGATTAGGGTTTCATCGTCAATGCGAAGAATGCCGCCCTGTGATTTTCGTGTCGAGTCACACGTAGAAAGCCTAGACCCAAAGCATGACTAGAAGTCTGACGTGACGCCTGCGGGGATTGCAACTTCGGGCTGGGAAAAGTGGTCTGCGTCCTCTGTACTACGGAACTCCCTAAGGGGCGTGAAAGGGCTAATTACCAAAACCCTCGGAAAGGGCCCCTTCATTCGACTCTACAAGGCGTACCTTACAGCTTGCATTAGGCTTGCGAGACGATCACGCCAAGGACAACAGCCCTTCCGATCTCAACCAGTAACATAGCCATAGCATCAGGGCACGGCTCGAACGCCCTCGCTTGCATCCCTGGAGTCGAGAAGTGTCCAGTGCCCCTAATACCCAGAGACAGCCAGCCACGAGCCAGTTTCCGCTTGGTGTGAGCGTTGAAGGCTCGCATAGATTGCGTACAATCCTCCTTTACGTGCTGTGCTGCCACACTAGCTAGGCTGACCGGCCTTTCGCTTTCCCCAAGGTCAGTGGCACTCCTCTACGCTTGGCTGAGTCTCGCCTGTTTCCCGGGACCGTAGGTCCAACCGCACGCTTCGGCCCCTGGATTCCTCTGGCCTGCGGGCCAGGTCGCAGGAAAAGAGGAGGCGCCGCCTCACCTCATCCCGAAGACGACCTTTTTGCCGTTGAGACCTACTAGCCATAGTCCCGTAGACATAATCCTCCATCACGTGGGCTTATGGATGGTTCAAATAACACCGCCAAGAAGGTGATTTGACAGGACGCCTCGTGAATTAGGTGCTGAACACATCCACACCTGGTGGAATCCCGGCACCGAGCAGGCAGCAATGTTCGCACCTCGACGTTTTGCATACCCGGATTCTACGTATGTCCGCTGGCGGAACAATCCCAACATGAACGTGGAAAACTCGACGTGTATAAGTGGGTTCAGGCGCATCTCCCCCATCTGCAGCCGGATCACCTCTCTGCAGGGGCCGTTGCCAAGCATCATGAAACTGGTGGCGTGGATGACGCTGGGGCCATAGTCGATGTGACAGGTAGTAGATGATGTGACTCCACATGGACGCATCCAGAAAGAACTCGTAGACTGGCGGAGGGGGGTGGGCGTCTTGGCCATCTATCTATGTAGTTCTACCTTGGTTGAAGACCCCTGCGGCAGGGAGCACGATCGCGGAAGATGACGAACGATAGCTTCAACGCAATGCAACGCGCCACACTGCCCGCTGCAAGAACATCATCTGATCTTCTGTATGCATATACAAGCAAGGCCCCCGGACTTTATGCCGACAAGGACAATGAGACTCAGAAGAGCAGACACCCACCTACCTACAGACGCAATATCTGTTACATGGGCTACCTATGGCTTCTTCTGCCCACGCAAGGCCGCCTACCTACTTGCACCAGACGGGGGAAAGCAGCCGGGACCGGTTCGTTCCAACTCCAACGCCGCGACCGAGCACCGCCACCGCACAAATAAACCCTTAGTTCTGCCCGACCAGTCGCATCGCGAGTTATCCATCTAGGTGCGTGAACTCATGTCTCAGAGACCTGTATGAAAACGAGCCCCAGACGGCCAGCAAGCACACAATCTCTACGAAAGCGAGCACGCACAGCCACCTGGATGAATGACTGTTCTTGCAACTGGCGCTAATAGCTGTAATATGTCGCAAATGATTTCTCAACAAATATGAATTATGGCCAGCGGGAGAAACTCTCCAAGCTAGTCACGGTGGACTTTTATCTACGGATCAACTAAAGCACTACTCAGAACTCCAGTCCATCAACCTATCGTGCAGATGCCAGGCCGAACAAAGCCGTGGCCTCGCTCGCCGGGTATCACAAGAACTACCTCTTCACTGTCCAGAAACGCCGAATGCCTCATACCATGCCTTATGCAGCAACAGATACCCAAGCAAGTCACCGAGCGCTGTGTCGACGTTTCGCATCTAGAAGACCTCAACCACACCCACACCTATGCCCCGCGACGCTATCACCTCCATCCACCACCTCTCGAGACGATAGGAAGATTTGCTGTGATTGGTAGTCTAACGTAACGAATATCCGACCGCAGCGTTATGCGGTGTCATATGACTCGAGATCTTATGATTCGAGGCTGTTGCACGATGACTGCGTCATAGAAGCCAGCCTCGGTCCAAGCCGAGGAGTGAGATTCACAGATTGTAGTATCCGTCCAGACACGGTCCCGTAGGAAGGTACATGTTGCGGTTTCGCGGACGTAATACGGGTTCTACGGTAAGATGGCCGCCTTGGAAGTGGCTCATCATTGTTATCGTGAGGCCGGGAAGTGTATGTCGCGTTGAAAAGATAAAAAGCAAAAGAGAAAAGGAATCAAATCTGGCCCTTGAGGTCAACCCTGCGGAAGGCTTCCGCTCTAGAAGTCTCGAAGAGTTGTCCTGCTTTACCAGCCAAGAAGACAATGTGGTCGTCCCGTTCCTGGAGCAGGTGCTGGCCGTTATAATCAATGATGAACTGGGCAGCTTCAGCATCCGACTCGAACGCGAGTTCTTCAGTAATGTAACGGAGTTTCAGATCAGGTTTGAAGCTGTGAGATTGTTAGCAACGGCCAGATTCAAGAGGTGCAGGAATGGGCAAACTTACGCTTTGCACATATTCGCAAGGGCAGCAAGTCGTTCCCGTCTGACAAACATATCCATGAGATATGCCCCCATATTGGGGACGTCAAGATAAAGTTGGAAGAACTTGTGGTAGTTGCCCAAGGCTAAGGACGAACGTACATTCAAGGCATGCTTAATTGGCCTTTCCTCTTTCTCTGCTGTGGTTAGATCCGCGATAGCGTCATTCAACGCTGTCCGATTTGCAGTGTAAATGAAATACAAGATACGATAGGCCTTGAACTCGACCGAATTGCCCTTGATTCCAGAGGCGTAGAGCGCACGCAATTGAGTTTGGCACTGGTTATACTCACCAAGGTCTCCCTTCTCCAGTGCAATCCTAGCGTGGATCTCGTAGACCGAAACGGTGAACTCATTTCGAATGCGCTGGACAGTTAGGTCCTGACGCAGCGACTTGAACTGTTCACAGATATAGTTATAATTGCTCTCCTTTCGCCATTTCTTCTTGAGAAGGTCCAGAGTCTGGTGCAGGACGTGCTCGGGCCGAACTTCAGAAGCCTTCGGCGCCGAAGTCAAACGGAAATAGTTCTTCTCCAGGTTGGTACAATAACCGACTATGGGCCCAGAAGGGGGTTGGGGGCTCGGGGACCGGTAGGAAGACTGATAGCCGCCATCACCTCGACGTTGCCGTTTCTCGGCATTCTTCTGAAACTTACTTTTGGCCGGCAGAGGGCTATCCATGGACGGGCGCTTGTCGTGTGACGGATTGGTAATCCGATCCTCTAGAGATGCTGCCTTGGCACTCCGCCAAGGCGCGACGGAACTAACCGGTTGCTCGGAGCCTCCGAGATCAGAAGACTTTCTCTTCTTTGAGTTGAAAGCGGCAGATGTGGCAGCACTCTGCGCGGACTGAGGAGAGTTTACGGTTACAGCCGACATGGATGCCATCAACTGTTGGTGGCGTTCAGTCCTGACCATCTGTTGAGGGAGTGGCATCGTGTCCCAGTCGGTAGTGTACATTGTCCCGCACTCCTGGGTGTATCTAATGACCTCCTTCAGTTTTGCTTCCATTTCCGGGCGGGTGACACTCGGGTCTCTGTTAGCGTCTTCGAACGATCTTTGGACATATCTCCGAACGGAATCAGGCCAGTCAACTTTTTGTTGCTGTTCCGGAGCGGCCGGAGCGGCGGGCGGTTGCGGTTGCGGTTGTGGTGGATTAGCAGGAGCGGTATAGGAATATTGTGGCTGGGGTTGATAGGCCTGGCTGAAGCCCTGACGAACTGTGACGGGAGTATAAGCTGGTGCTGAAGCGGGTGTGTTAGCATCATTTCCAAGCGACGCATTTTGATGGCCAGAGTGATGATACGGATATTGGCAATGATATCGGTGATAGTAATGGTAATAGTGCTGATCATGATGATGGCCTGTTGGGAAAGACATACCTATAGGATAGGCGTATGATGCCGGCTGGACACCAGGCGGCGGTGGTGATGCTGCCCAAGACATGGTGATGGATGGGTGTTCGGGTGATCTTAATCTGAATAGTCGGGTTGCTTGCCACGGGGGTTAGTGAGCATGGAAGGTTCCTTGTTTAATGATGGATCTTCACTGCATCTAAATGATGACGATTGCAATAAAAGACACAAGCACAAAAAGACAGCTTGTTTGTGGCGATGGAAGTTAAGTTTGGGAAAATGGAAGGATGGTGCGGAGTTGACAAAGAATCGGTGGAAGCGTAGTGAGATGGGAAGGGCGGAAAAGAGAGGTGAAATATGGATGGATGAGGAGTTGTGTGTGCTGTACAAAGGACGCGAGGGATTTTCAGTGCCATAACTACAAAAGCTAGCGCTAGCACTAGCACTAACGTTTACCTACCTAGTTACCTGGCTAGTGAAGTAAATGGATCAATCAATGCAATTGTACATACAAAGTAGGTGTGGTGGGTACGTATGTATGTCGTCTCCGAGGGACAACTCACCTCGACGCTATATACGGGGTTAGTTCTGGGTGCTCCAATCATCCTAAAAGCCAGAAACCCGGGGTCCCCATCATAGGGGTTGGTTGGTAGATGCCGGCTCGTCGTACAGCCAGACTTTGTTATTCAGGGGAAAGAGCTGGTTTTGGCGAATCTCTACCATACATAGTAGTCAGGTGGTGTCGATCCGTCAACGCTACATACTATGGTAGTGACATCCCCGTTACCTAAGCACCTACATAAGCCACATCCCCCCCGGGTGGCCCCACCTTTGCCTTGAACCCATGCGTAAATGGTGATAAGGAGTTGAAAGCAGGAGAAACTTCTGACCTCATTTGACCAACTACAGATACTCGTTATAACCCGTGCAACCGCCAGCTCTAAATCCTGGAAATTGATTCCCGCCCATACTTACCGATATGACGGATGTTTCTAAAACAGATCGACCTAACTACCGCCCTCAGGCCATCTTACCTTCCCGACGAAGTGTTGCTCTTTGTCCAGGACAATGTGGGACTTTATGAGGGGTGAGTTCTTCTCAACCACTTACATAACTCTCCCTATACCTTCTCTTGGGGGTGTTTGCCGGATAGGAAGACTCTGAAGTCCTGGGTCGTTTTAATACCGGTAGACCAGCCAATTTCTGATATGTATTCTTGTTAGCAAGTACAAGCTGCCGAACCAACAGAATGGCCATGTTTACTTGACGTCACATCGCATATGCTACGTCGACGACAAGGAGCCTAGAAAGCATTCCGTTGGTCTTGATCTTAAGGATGTGGAAAGATATGAGTTCTATGTAATGCCTACCAACTTCTATACATCCATCAAACCCCCTATCATATCTGACCAGATCCTGCACAGGCTGGATTTCTTAAGTCCTCTGCGAAGGTAACGCTCGTCCCGAAACCCACGAAACGAGGTTCTCTCCAGTCCAGAGCCGCTGCAACTACGTCAACCTCTGTGGGGAGTGTTGGCGCATCTCCCTCGCCAAGCGCTGATGCAGCTATCCGCTCGCCGTCTGCGACACCGACGCAAACCAGCCCCGCTACCTGGGTTTGTACTATTTGCAGCTTCCCGAACCCGGTACCTTCAAACTTCGACCCGGCCATCGCGAATGCGCATACGCCTCTGCCGCCCTGCTTGGCTTGTGGTATCAAGCCAAGCCTAACGCACATTCTTAAGGCCGCTATTTCCAATGTCACCAGTAGGCAGGCGGGTGCTTCCGCGCCTCCGTTGCAGGCTCCATGGGGCAACAACATCACGGCGCCGGGAGACATGAGAAGCCAAGAAAATTCCCGGGCCGAGCCAGGGATCCCAGCACAACCACCAGCACCTCAACAGCCAGATGAGGGCTTTCAATGTCCACGGTGCACCTTCCTGAACCATCCATCCCTCTTATCCTGCGAGATATGCGGTGCTCCCCTTGTATCTCAAGATGTCCCGATGTTGATGGCACAAGATCAACCGAGGACTGATTCGCCGGGACCGATGCTCAAACACGGCGGCGTCGCCGGCCTGGAGAACCCCGAAAATGTCAAGATATCCTTCAGAAACGGGGGTGAGAAGATATTCTACGAGAAACTGAAGGGTGCAATGGCACAGCGGAAATGGCTCCTGCAAGAAGCACCTCCCGTTCCCAACAGCAATGGCCTAGGCGACAACGGACGAACCGACCCGCTCTCTGGGGCCAAGTCGGGAGCAGGCCGCGCAAAGACGGCCGGCATCGCGGGATTGGAGCAGATGGGCTTAGACAGACGGAAGAACAACGAGTTGACGATCGGGAACGCCTTTGAGGACCTGGAGGCGTTGATGGCTTCTGCAAAGGAGGTTCAAGCACTCGCCGACTCCTTTGCCAGACAGCTGAAGAGCGGGCCAGACAGCGTCTCATCCGAAGCGAATGCTCTGCTTGCTGAATCGGCTACCCAGCTTGGCCTGATCACAACCAAGGACATTGTCGGCGGGGGCAGTGGCTCGGCCTCGGAATCGCTGTACCTGTCCGAACTGTCTCGAAACCTCGCTGAATTTCTGACGGACGATGCCCGGGGGGTACTCAAGAAGGCAGGAGGCATCATCAGTCTGGTCGATCTCTGGGCAATGTTTAACCGGGCGCGTGGTGGCGTCGAACTCGTCAGTCCGAACGACTTCGAGAAAGCCGCGCGCCTGTGGGAGAAGCTCAAGCTCCCAGTCCGCTTGCGGACCTTCAAGAGCGGCGTAATGGTCGTACAGAGCCGGGACCGGACGGATGACACCACCGTCAAGGCCATATTGGCATGGCTGTGTGATCTTCACAGCATCCCCCCCGACAGGGAGGTCCTCTGGGACTGGCAGGAGTTCGGCCGCGGCGTCACGGCCCAGGACGCGGCCGAGAGGTTCGGCTGGAGCATCGGCGTCGCGGAGGAGGAGCTCGAGATGGCCGAGGAACGAGGTGTTCTCTGCCGCGAAGAAGGCATAGAGGGCCTGAGGTTCTGGGAGAATTACATCGATACTGGGGAGTATCGTCGCCGGCCGAAGAAGGAAGTTGACCCAGTCATCGAAGCCTTGAAGTCGTCCGGGTTGCTATAAGGGTAGAATTAATGCTGCAATGGACGTATAGCCACTACGCATCACCGCACATATGACTTGCTCCTAGGGTTGCGAGATCCCGTCTTTACGTTTCTTCGCGCCATAATGTGGTGTCTCATATGCGTGTTCACTTATTTTTCTGTCGACCTTCGTGGTTAGTAGTTATAAATATATTGCGCATCCTACCTGTTACCCTTTATGAGTAAATATACTCTCTAGGAACGCGTATACGTAAAACAAGACGCCGAGGGCTCCATGCAAGATAAGCAAGGGGATGGATAATCAAGTCGAAGCTTGGGGGGCAAGTCAAGGCCGCGATACCGGAGACAGTTGCGCAATGCTCATAATATTGAACACCGTAAACTCTTGTTCACCAGAATATTTGCTCTTCGTGTCTACTCGAGGCCTCAATGGTACATGATCGTGAGGCAGCGAGCCCCTGAGCCCTGCCAAGACGTTTTAGGGGAATGTCTTCCACAATGCTATCACCAATGAAGGTAGACCAGTTCCAGTTTTGGCCGGCAAGAAGACCTTTTTTGGAGCACCATGAGTATGTAGAGCTGTCCATCAGACACAAGACGTCAGGGCTCTCCTGGCATCTGGGTGTACGGTATCATTTCTGGCTGTGTATGGTCGAGCAGACATGCCATTTTGATTTCAGCCGTAGCATCTTATTGGAAGCCTCATCTTTCTTCGCTTGAGTCGCTTCCGTTATATGGACATATTGCCCAAATATAAATGGTAGGGCAGAAGCATTCTTCACCTGTACTAGATCCAGTGCCACCCTAGCCCCTTCTGCTGGATATGGCTAATCTCTACAACGAAACCTCTCTCCCGTTAAGAACCACCGCCACGGCTAGAAACTCCCGTTGAATCACACGGGACGCCGCCACATAAGCAGTCTGTTCTTACTGGCTATCATTTCTCTGTTCGCGATATGGTTCCAACGGCTGCGCTGCTGTGTATCGGACAGTTCCGCCAGCTACATACCGTTGAGCCCATTTTTGCTTATAGTCGGACTGCCAAAGCACCTGAAGTGAGCCATGAGACGTATAGATGTCGTGAAGGCGTTCTTTCGCAGCCGGGGCCGCTGCCGCACCCCCTACGTGAAGACGCAAGACGCGAGAAGCAACAGAAACGCGACCGATGACGCCCACACCGACGCCGCCCTTCTGCACCGGCAGTAAGGCCCGTCAAGGCAGCTGTCGCGGTGGGGGTGCTCGGAATAATAGACTCAGGCGCCGTCCCTGTCCCTGTATACGCCGAGACGGGCTAGGGCGGGTCGCCCGCCGCCCGCCGCACTGTCGGCCAGTATGCAACGCATAGCTGGCCCGCGCTGTCGCGGTCGCAGTGGTGTCGGCGATCATCGTCGGCAGCGCAGCATACAAAACCTCACTGATCATCACTGTGATATCGGACGCGAAGGTAAGGCACAGGTGGACACTTGCGATATAACCCCGGTCTCGTGACAAAGAAACCACTGTGGCGGAGTAAGCGACACTTCAGAGGGCGGGGCGCGCGGACGGTGGCAAACCTGACCCAGAAGGTCGCGATTTGCCCTGATTTGCCGCGGGCGGTAGTCGCCCTCGGGTACGCGTGAAGCACTCATGACTTGCGGGCAGAGGACTGTGGCGAATGAGGAACCAAAGGCGTTGCTAGGAGAGGGCGACCTTACCAGAGCCACTAGGACCCTGGGAAAGCTTTCGCAAGCTAGGCCGTAGAGAATTGACGGTATGGTCATTTTTAATAGATGACAAGGCGGGTGCGGATTAGGCGTGTAATAAAGGTCTATTGCTAAATCACGGCTCATCCTTGCCTTTCCTGCGAGCCTGTTTATGCAGCCCTGTCTCCCTATGATGGTCGGTGCTAGTTCTTGATAAGCCCCTTTAAGCAGATAATCAACCTCTGGATCGTACACCTGACTAGTCGTGCCACTTGGAAGCCATTTCAAATCATATATCCTCAAAGTCCCTCAACACACTCCTGGTCTCCCTCCCGCAGTAGTATCCTAATGGACCCTACATCATAACTACACTCCTGGGGATTTGTCTCATGATGTTGATGGCGAATTCAAAGTCGGGCTCTATGACTAAATGCTCCGCTTTCCTCTCCCCACAATATAAACTTAATTCCACCAGTTCTTTTGACATATGATATGTCTGATTGTCACATATCAGATTTTTTTTAAACAGAGGAGGCATTGGACCGACAGCACCCTCCCCTTCCGCTACACTCTTTAAGGTACCATAGAGTATATAATATGTGTGCTGAAAGTGGGACCACGCGACGCCTCGGAATCCTAGATATTTCTATTAGAGCTGAATGCCGTGGCGATGCACGGAACCGCAATCGGGGTCAAGGTTTCCATGGGCATTTAAGAGAGTTTCCGACGTACATGGCTGAAGCTTCTCAATCTCGACCAGTCCATCGCTTCCTTGTAGAGAAGCGACCATCATGGCTCTTGAATAGCTTAGACTCCATCAAGCTGGGCGTTTGCGACGCCTTCTTGCCTCGGACTCCGGTATCCTTCGGGGAAACGCGCCACGATGCTCACCTCCTTCTCTTCGGTCTCGGGGGGCTTAGTATAGGAGGCCGGTACACTGGTTATGTTCTCATCCGGCACGGGGACGGGCATCGATGCTTTACTCTCTTTTTGAGGGCTAAGGTTTTCTTGACCACGACTGGCTTTGAATGATCTTGGGATGCTGTGGTGTGTTCTGGTGGCTGTCTAGGCAACTGCTTGTCACACAATTCAGTGCTCTGGTCCCTCTGCTCTTCAAGCTTCAGCCGTCACTCCACATAACGATCGGTCACGTGCATGAATGGATTATTCGTCCTGGAAATATCATGATTTTCCATGCTATCCTTCAAATGCTCCGACTGGATCCATGGCAGGCCTTGTTGACTTGGCTTGTCCGCCACAGGTTCGCGCTCTTCCCGCCGCGTCTTTTCTACGGTTGTGACATTGCTGATTAGAATCCTCGCAAGCTACCATGCACCAAAAGTGTATTTCACATCAGCTTACCGAGTGTCTTCCATAGCTGCTTGAAGATGTTGTAAAGAAGGAGGTTTATTGGATTATGGCAAAGGATCGGGCGTTCGAACTGTGTTGGCAGTTCAAGCGTTATATAGTTATATATTCCTACAATGGTCACCGAGCAGCCCGGTTTCCCACGAAGGGCGGTGCGTTACTTCTCGACAGACCTTTTTAGACTGTCTCGATATGTTAGGTACCCGATGTGCCTAACGGCCTTAGTTCGGAGATCCATGATGAGAGACAATCTCCGTCTACTATCCGTCGCGTTGTTTGGTCCAATATTTGGTAAGCATAATCAGCGGATCCTCATCTTCTCAGACTGTTCAGTCAGGATGAAGAATGGTGGTGATATCTCGTCGTGACATTTTGCGCTACGAGGCCGACGACGGTACTACTAGCCAGAGCAGAAATGATATTAAAAAGACGGACCTGAATGGGTACAGAATGTCTTATTGTTTCAGCGGTGAAAATGAGGCTGGAGGCTGGGTAGCATTGAGGACCGCTTCTTGGCGTAACAGGTTGTTTGCTATAATTCCATGTTGAGCTGGGCTGGATAAGATGGTAAACAAGGCTGTGGGGGCAGTGGGCCGCCACTTCTGTCACTTATATCTCGTCCCTGTCACTTACAACTTACAAAATTGGCGTTATCATCGACTTCAACGCGCTTCCCACTTATGGAACGCGTCCTCGACGCTTTTTCCAGGTTCGATACCGACATATCATACTGGATCCCTGAAATCGAACCTCGACGAACTCCTGCTCATTACCTTCTACTCATAATTAGGTGGTAAACAGTTAGAAACACGTGCAAGGAGCATATACAGACCCTGCTAAAGGGTCAACGTTTCACGTGATCATAATCCAATAGTGCGCATCTCATCATTTGCAGGTTCCCAACTGAGAAGGCCACTATTCAAGGTATGAAATATGCAACCATTTATATCACGTAAATGTCCTTAATATATAAGGGAAGATGCTCTCCTGGCGCAGTGTCATGTAAGAATCCAACTATAGATTCAGAAAGGGGGGATTTTACTCCACGGAGGTCAGTGCTTCGTTTTGCTCCTTACTCCTTAAAGTAGAGCAGGTTATAAGAAGGGGGGAACGGACATACAGAGGTTCTGTGGCATTAGACGACCTCTACTGAGTACAATGCCGACCGTTAACGTCAACAGAAGCTAGTCGCAGCTTATATTGGATAGAGCGTGAATGAGACTGTCAACAAATATATGAAGTCCACGCCAACCTTCTCAGGTAGCAAGCGCCTTGCCAAGAGCTTGGGCACATACTTACGCAACACTGTAACCTATAGGCTCTCTGTACAGCGTTAGGTGCAAGGAGGGAGTTGTTTATATAGGATGAGTACTCAAAGGAGTCACACGCATTCTCTGGTCCAGTGCCTCGTGGCGGATAACTTAGTCCTCCATAATTGACAAAATAATCACCTCGTTTGACAATAGCCATGCCGAGTGCTTCTAAGAAATGGAATGCTCTGCAGGACAGAAGGTGAGGTTACCCTGCAGAAAGCAATGAGGCTACCTGAGAAGAATTTGTATGTGAAAATGTATAGGGTAGACTCAATCAAGAAAGGATGAATTCTCAAGGTGTGTCACAGATGTATATATTGATGATTGTTCAAGCTATGGACTTTTAGTAACGACGAGGGAAATGCAGGGCTTTATATATTCGTGAATAACAGCTTATTACGCGGGTTATTCATATGTTAATCCATTACTTCCATTATTAATTAAAGATGGATAATGAAATTATATAGGTGGTTATGGAAGGATATAAAAAGCCATGTGACCCCTTTTTGCTACCTTGAATAGGGGTGGACCCACTTTTCCTGGAGGGAACCTCCGGATACCTAGAGTGCTCGACATGTAATGATAACATTGGCAGCTATTGGGCTCAGGAGCTAGGCATTGTTATGATGATTGGAGCTTCTGTTCGCTCTTCGAGCAAGTATTAATATAGCACGGGACTTGTTCAGATATCGGCTCGTGTGGCAGCCCGCCTTTCGGTGCGTAGGTATTTTTCCTGGCGGAGGGTAAGGTAACGGTTGGTAACCTATGTCACAGAAACCCCTCGACTTCCTAAGTTTTGCAAGTTCTATCGCACATATGTGACTGATAGGAACAATTGGACAGTTTCTGTTGTGGACGCTGTCTAACTAAATCGATACGGTAACAACTGTATTGGTTGAATTGACGTCTAGAAGGATGTATCCGAGGAGCTCTTAGACTTACCTGGGTCTCCTACCATTGCGCTATTCTCTTCCACGAAACTTTGACAAGCTGCAGCCAAAGACCTTACTAGGGACGGGTTAGCTTAGATGCGAATTACACAGTCGCTCGACTCTCCTAAAGCGAAATGCTTTACTTACGACTTGTTCCGATAAATGTGTTTTGTGTCGCTACATAGGCCAAGCGCTCTGGAGGACGGAGTCAGGCGACAGCATACCAAAATAGTGTGTTACACGGTATGGACGATAACATCGAACCATATCCCGATAAGGCATATCAGGCATGCTGCTGTGTAACTGCAAAGAGCTTCGAAGCCGGGTATATCCCAGATCCTTTCCGGCCCTCGCTTGGTATTCGAGACCGTCCATGGATCGGAACTCTTAGGTATGGAATCAGAACTCGGGAATTCGTGGTATCAGTATGCCAGTCCGATTCAGACATACTGTCACATCACACAACGATAAGCCAGGAAGGTACGTAGTGAGTCGCACTTAGCCTTTCAGCGTCAATTCGGAGTCACATTATGTTATGGCTGCGGGATGTGGCATACAGCCTGCGTCCCGGCCCGTCATTGGGCGGGTCAGAACCACAGGCCGCACCCCTGAGCCCGCGTATTGACTAAGCGTGACATCCCGAGGGCGTGGGGGTGCACGTACATCCACGCAGCCCGGGAAGGAGGGTTCCGTTGAATCGATCGGGCCACATGGGATATCCGAGACATCGGATACCCATTTGACGTACTTTACTCATCACGCGTGACGAGAAAACCACTTATATCGCGCGCTCGGCCCCGTGGGAGATTCGGAAACGGGATTCTCGGGCACTGGGCATCGTACGACGGCTCCCCTCGCTGGCGGTCGTGCGTGTGTGTGGTGCTGAAGCCCTGGCCAATCAAGCAACCATTCCTCCTATCCTAAGCGACTGGCATTGTGCCCCTGCTCCAGGGCCGAGACCTGCAGAGAGCGTACTACGGAAGGGCGCGGCGGCGTGCGGCGCGCTCGAATCCAGGACCCTAGACCTACTTATATAGGTATCTCGGCTTGTCTTGCCTTGCCCGTGGCTGCGCGCCGCTGAAGCAGAAGCTGAGCGCCACAGCGGGAGCATCCGCCACCTGCGTTCTAGCGCGGCCCGTCCTGCGTCGAGGGGAGGCAAGGAGGGTTGCATGGGGGCTTTGCATGGCTAGCCTATTCGTGGCATGCGGTTGCCAGCCAGCACCTAGATCAATCGGTCGTATTTCACATACCGGATGCTGTTCCCGGAGGGGCGTCATCGTCTCTGCGCATCCCGCGTGGGCAGGTGGGCGTTTTATTTTTGCCCAACCAGGCTTGTTTTCCCGCGGAAGCGCTGCCGGGCGACAGGCCTCTCTTTCCCCCTGTTTTCTCGATTGCTCGCGGACGTGACTGGGCGCCACACGAGGGTTTGCCTCGCTTATCTCGCTCTTGGGCGAAAGGGGTTTAGGTGACAGGGCGCACACCGACTGTTTGTCGAGCGAATTAATCATTTTCCTCCCTCCTCGTCCTCCAGCCCTCCTTACGTGCAACGCTGACGAGTGCTCTCCACGTGGCAGGAAGCAAACATACAGAGTCGACGCCTCTTGGGCGACGCGGGATGCTCTAATCCGTTATCGCGGAAGCACGGGCCCAAGTGAGTCAATGATTGATTTGAAGTTGTCCTGGTTTTCTCGCGGAGGCTGACGTGACCATCTACCGAAGTGGGTTCCAACATCCCGCGTGTATACACACGAGGAGTGCCTATCCGCATGCACATACCGCGCCTATATCTAATGGTTTTCATCTCTGGTCGGGTCGGCACTTCCTTCGCAGGATCTCTACCTGCGACCCTTTGCTTTAATCTAGGAACCCTACGGGTTGCTATTTTGTTATGTGAGGTTGCTGCGCGTGTGGGGGATAGCCACGATCGCAAGCGCACCACTAACTCCCGAGAATTCCGATGACCGTGGGGTTATAGCAGGCTGCTATAATCTTACGTATGATAGATAACAAGACGTCGATCAATGGCATACCGGCCTGGGTACGGCGATTGAGGCTGCCCAGGATAGCCTGGCATTTGAGGCTCCAACCAAGGCCAGACGTTGCTACCCACATGCTTACAATGAGCGCAATCGTGGCTTGCTTACTCTGAGCGCGTTGAAACCGGACGTAGTGCTCGTCTAACGACGGTAAGGATCGCTTATTCATGTCTCGGCCGGGGGACCGGAATGCCCAATCGATTAACCAGTAAGAAACCGTCTGCTTCATCAATGGATTACCGGGGCTCACTATCCGTGCTGAGACTCGCGAATGGAACCCCCACTATCAGATGCATCACGCGACGCCCTGTCGATCTTGCTCCAGGGGCAGCCCAGCAAGCGTAGCGATTCGTCATTTACACCCCGAAACCCGAGAGAATGTCATGATCATTATGGAATGGTCCATCCGATCCGCCTCCGGTATTTATGGCCGTTTTCATCTGTGTGCCGTGCCGAGGAGAGGCGGCGCAGGCACCGTCACGCCGCCAAAAGCCCCCTCGCTGAGACTCCACCTGATCCCGGCTCGCTGCAAGTTCGCACCGAACAACTGGGTCCCACTGCGCCGTAGAATGTCTCCTCGACAAGGGCTTCTTCCTTTCAAAACTAAGACCGCAGCACCAGCATAGTATAAGAATCGACATGTTGTTACCTACCCAGGGCGGCCAGCTTAGGCAGGCCTTGGCAGTCACTGACTACCCAAACCACAGGAGCGACTTCGAATTAGAATAATCGCGGATATACCTAGCCTATGATTATTCACGGGCCTTGGCGACCGATGCTGAACCCCGCTCGTCGCACGCAGTTTGCTGCACGACATCGTTGGTACCAGCGACGTAGGGGGCGACATGGCCGGGTGGTGGGTGTAGTGTCCACGTGTAGTCGGGAGCTTAACGGTAGGTTGTGGCTGTGGTACAGTCTGGGGGGGGGGGGGGCACGGCGG
>QJNX01000166.1:0-128602 GCA_004155925.1 Monosporascus sp. MG133 | reverse complement strand
CGCCTCGAGATCTACACTACCGCTAACTTCCGTCCCTACCTGAGGCTCCTCCGCGGGTCTCTCCAGCGAGTCGTCTGGGGGGTTCTCTGGAGGTTCCTCTGGGGGTTTCTCCGTGGGGAAAGACGGAGCACCAGAGGCCCAGATCACAGCCGAGTCTCGTACAGTTTTATCAGAGTCGGGAACCTTGGCAGGCGTAGTCTGCGTAGGTGGAGGGCCCGTCATTGCATTCAACACTAGCGTTCTCCTCCTTAGTTCCGATCCCGCCGTCGGCGGCCTTGAGTCGTTGTCGTCGCCATTGACCTCGCGCCCAGAATCGTCCTCGTACTCGTTTTCGTACAGATCTATTACATCGTCGACGCTAAATTCTTCGTCTACGGGCCCTCCATACATCGAGATTCGAAATGTGGACTGTCGATACATCGACGCTCGAGAGCTCATCCTCGTCATCATACTGCTCTTCCTCGTTTCCGTCGTGCCCTGCGCCGTGGACTCTGACTGCTGTGGTCGGTATCTCGACCGTAATTCGTCCGAGGGTAACGAAGCCATACGAGGAATTGGGTCGGGACTCCAAAATGAACCGTTGCTGCCATCCATACGGCTATGAGAGATGGGTGGCCGGGAAGTCGGCGTGTTCGGCTGCCGAATCCTGCTATGGAAGCTGTCGCCGTGATGGATCTCGGACGGCCGAATCGGAAGCGAGGCGAACGTAGCGGAGGACTGGTTCGAGGAGACGGATTGGCCTCGTTCCCGAGGCCACGAGGCGGTGGATGTATGATTGGGCGAGATATCAGAACGGCTCGGTTCAGATCGCATCAGGTTAGACGGATGTGCTCTTATATCTGGGTATATGCGCGCATTGCTCGCGTTCCTGGGCCTCGAGAAATTTCCCACCGACCTGGGCGACGTAGGCTCTGTTGTTGGATATCGAGCGTCGAAGATGCTGTTTATGGGACTTCGCAGGGGAGGAAATGCGTCCCGCGTTTCCGAGGTAAGCGAACTGCTCCTCCGACTTGCTTCTGAGGGATCCCGTTGGCATGGTGCCGAAGTTGCAGTCTGGCCAGACTCGGCTGAATTGCTCCTATCCCCACGAGAGTCAGAGCGTGGAGAGGGCAGCTGTGACGGAACAGGACTTTCATCTATTGTGGAGGGGGCGGTACAGGTCGAGCCTGAGGTGCGAACGTAAGAAGGGAACGGCGTCGTGGCGGCAGAGGAAGAAGTGTAGTGAGTGTCGTCGCGGTCGCGGTTCATGGCGTGACCGGCCCACGGCGCTGTCATTGGCGAGTCCGGGGCTTGCTTCGAATTACCGACCTCCATGATGTGCTGGTTTGCGAGGGCGTAGGGTCCAAAGTCTCTATATGTCGGGCCTTGTCCTAGTCCTAGAGCTAGGTCGTCGAGAGCTACTGGATATGAATCATCATATTGTGGGGAGTATGCCGCGTCTTCAGGAATTCTTTGTGGGCGTCCCGAAGGATATACGGGGTACGGGTTCATCTCGTCGGCCTGGGCCATTGTTCGCGCCATGCTCGGCGGGCAATGGCCAGCCAGTTAGGCCTTATTATGGTGCCTCGAGAACCTCGACCTCCTGACTCGGTGTCGTCTGTGAATTCCGAATGGCGAAAGGTGAATCGTACAGAAAGAAGTGTACAAAGTTACGAAGCTGACAAGATACCGGTATCGTGGTAGGGAAATGTATGTACGTAGCTGAAAAGGGAATCTGGGATTTCACTGGAGAATAAATTGACGAATGAAATGCCGTTTGAGGGTTCAGGTGGTGAGCGGGTAACTCTCCCAGCATCCGAAAGTTCCTTGCAGTTGTCAAATGTAAAGTGCAAATGAGTATCCCCGGTCCGGTTCCCACGAACCCACAGAAATCAGATTCCTGGTCCAGGTGACGGATGCACTGTGCTTGGCGAAACAATACTTGAACAATATTGTCAAGCTTTTGCTTCCCAATCAACGGTCGGAAGAGTTGTGTTAAGGTGGGTGAAGGAGGGATCCGATACCCATCTCCTTCACATTCGGTACCCAGCCAGGTGGGCGGTGAAAACCCAGATGAAGTCAATCAGATCTGGGAGAAGTTGAAGAATCGAAATACAATGCTGTTGCGTAAGACCTTGACTCGAGGGGGGGGAATTAAAATAAAGACGCGGCGAAGGATGGATAGCAGAGGTATGCAAACTTCAGCACCTTTCTTCCATCGCTTTTCTGGTCTCCAGGGTCTTCCTGATTGCCGCCGGTCACTCAGCCACGGTCAGTTATGTGCTGTCTGTAAGGAAGCACCGGTTACCCCTATAAGTTGCCGTATAAGTTGCCGTTCTGACCGTTGTGCTGTTGATTTGATGGCTAGTAATGAATGAGTGTGCGCCGTGCCACAAGCAAGGGCCCAGTATCTGTTTCTGTTCGGCGGCGTCCAATGAGAGGCACGAGTCGGCGTCTTGCCCTCTGATATGATGCAAGAGATGGGATGTTGTGGTCGTCCTGTGCTGCAAGCAATGCGGGCGTGCGGTCGTAGAAGTACAACGTTGGGCCAACTGCGTGTTTACGGGCGTGTCTCAGACAAAGAGGGGAAAGTGCTTGCATCTGCTCCCATCACGAACTCCCCCTCGAGCCGTTGTGGGATGAGACAAGGTGATAAGACGGAATACCTCGACCAGTCAAACACAAACGGTGATAACCTTAGATCCCCAGAAGAGGCGGGAAAGTAAGAGGGAACAAAGAGAAAACGTGCAGAAATGGTTTATGTAAGAACTGGTCTAGGCTCTAAGGTACAAACAGCTATTAGGTAGCCTTCAATACATACAGTCAGGTGGAGATGAGTGTGGACCGCCGCCTGTCCGCTCGGTCAACAGGGCCTGTGAAATATTGGTGATGCCGCTTCAACGGCTATTGAAGCGTAATAGCGAGAAACTGATTTCATAGTAGAAAGTATGAGCCGAATTGGTCCATTGGAGAAAACAGGAACTAGGTAGCGGATTTACTGCTCCTTTGAGGGGTAACATGATTCCAAGGTGAACGAAGTCGTGATTTAGGCTGCTTAGCGTGTAAAAAGGTGCTCAATACGGTGATGGGGGATTTGAGCTTGCAGGCATAATCCAGTGTGCGGCATACGTCGAAGAACACCTGCAACCTGATGCGGTCGCTACAAAAACCCCCCCTACCTTTCCTTGGGCTAGTTAGCTCTACTGTAAACAGCATAAACACCCTGAACCTTCGGATGGCCTGACAAATGACTTCTTTTCCAACTGGTGCCTGAATTGAAACACCAATGGAGCAAGGGTGCCACGGGTTGAGCAAGGGTGCATAACCGTCCAGGGCAATTCACTCATTGGTCGGAACGCTCCCGACGAAAAAACTGAACAGGAATGGAAAAGGAATTTCTCAAAGAACAATTTCCCACCCTTGCCCTGGTCATGATGTCAGCTTTTAAGGAATCTTTAATTTCAATTCCTTTAGCCCCGGGTCAGCATACGAAGAAGTGCGAATATTCCCAGAGAATTTGAATAATCTCTGACCTAATAGTCCGGCTCTTTAATATTTGGTTAATATCGCCTTCGTCCGTAGTCTGATTGATTACCTTTCTTGCGTAATCTGGCTGCATAAAAGCTGCCTACACAGTAGGTGGGCAGGCAGGTCGGTTGTTGATCTTGGGGTCAGTCTAAAACTGAAGCGGTTTGTTTTGTTGCATTTAGCTACTGCAAGGAGTTTCTGTAATACTCCACTGCTAACCTGCAGTAGATATTCGTTGCATGTATTCTCTTTTCTGGAAGAAACCCACGCCCGAAAGTAACATCATGCGATCTGGATCGGCTAGTGACGCGAGCGTGGGATATCTGCTCGCCCATCCCAAGATGAACATAAAATATCTGCCATCCCGTCTCCCACTTTGGATACCTATTACCAACTCTTCGGGTCGGCCGTATTTCCCTAGTAGTTAGGCCATCTTTTAGGTGTCATTAGCTCATCCCGGAAGCCTTACGAGACCCATGTCTCTTTCCTATTAGGGAACTTAACCCCATCTCGCTCCCTGGCCAGTTGCCAGCATCACTGTCCCTGGTATCTCTTGGAAGCTGGATGGAAACAACGGAAGCGAAACGGAAGCACCTGTCAACCCGATCTATTGAGAGCCAAGGTGTCTTGGAAGTTTCTTAGCAGTTAGGGGTAAATATGGGGAAGACATGAAGCACAAGATCCCTCGGACTCTTTTAAAAATTAGACAAGAGAAGCCGCAAAGGCGAGCTTCTTGTGTACCACGACCGGGTCATCTACTATCGGTATCTACGTAATTACCTTCTTATCCACATAGACTGAGTGGTAATGCTCGAAAGTGCCTGCAAAGCGAAAAGTTCGGCGGGCTTGCATCATGGTAGATCTGACAGTAAGGCAGAATATACTTCGGCCCTGCCATGGATCTCTCGGGTTTCTCAGTTCATTGACGCTGTAGATTTTATGGGTTGACTTGGGCCTCTCTAGATTCCCCTGTTATTCATGCAAAATTTATCCTTTTAACGTGCTCTGAGAGCGTTGACATAACGCCCGGTAAATCAAGCTGTTCCGGCGGCGTATAAAATCCAAGCATTGGCCAATGCGGCAATATCTTACCGTCCGATCTCCTAACTCCGGTGGTCTCAGTTAACTGTTGTTATACCAAGAAAGCTTATTACACATTGCAGCCAAGAAATAACACCGAAGACATTAAGAAGCGCGGCCAGGGCATTGGCAACATAAGCTAACCATCTTGGTTGATATCACAGCACTTAGTATTAATCTATCCGGTGTATCGCTTACTGATCGCAGACACGGCCGGGCTGGGTTACCACGAGCATGTGTAATTGCCGCAGTGCATACGCGCCATCGAAAGGGCTGAAGAGCGCCATGGTGAAGACAACCTCTCCTGTGAGTACTGGAGTTCGGCACATCGTATAGCGCTGTCTAACTTCCGGTCATTGCCTGTGTCCTTCCAAGATAGCCAAACTACTCAACCGATTCCTTTTCCTGTCCTTTGCCCCGGAGTTCATTTGAGAAACGCCTTTATCACGTGTGATTAAACTCGCTGCTTTCCACTTTGAGATTTCTCACCTCCTGCAGGCAGAGGTTCAAAACTCAGCTGCGCAGCGTACAATCTTGCCAAGAGTTCGAGTCCCTGTAACTTTTCCAGCCGGCTGTTTTAGTTACGGCGATGGTCACTCTTCAGCTATTACTTAACAACAATACAGTTGCGGGGACATCCTTGGTTGTCAGTCGACGCAATTGTCTATCCTCGGTAAGTAAGTATCCCAGAGTGTCCGTAGTTGAGTCAAAATAGCGAACACCAATAGCGCTGTTAGGAATCGAACCTAACTTACTATATGGCTCTACCTATTCCGTAGAGGCTCGGCGCCTGCCTGCCTGCCTCGCTTGCGAGAAAGCCGAATCATACCCACATACGCTTGACCGGCCCCGGACCTTACACCTCCTTGCTGGGCAAGCTTGAGGGCTTGGTGTTACACTTTTCAGACTCGGTTCTCACGTGATTTCAGCAATGACGTCCCTCTTCCGACCTGGCCTCTCACGGCGGCTATTCCCTTTGGGGAATCATGCAGTCATCCTAAACAGGGCTACAGGAATTGTCCTGCAGGCAGGGGTTGGATAAGCTTACAGAGGAGGTCAGATCTCTGCCGCCAAAGGGAAGTCTGAGCTCCCGCCGCTCCCCCAAGGTTGTGCCGACCGCCGACCAACCAGCCCTCCGGGTTTCTCCCATGTTCCTCTGTTTCCCCCTTCCTAGAATTTAAGCTCAACCGGCGATCACAGATCGCACCCCCCCCCATCCAACCGAACCAACCTACACACCCTGATAACTCCGAAGTACTATGCCCATTGTTCGCAGCGCATGCAGTGACTTAGTCGCTATCATAGCCGTTTCTCCGCAACCACAAGGTTGACCCACACCCCAGGTCGACATCAAACGGGGGGGAGTATGGGCAGTGGGCTGTGCTGCTGCGCAAGCAATAAAGTAATGGCAGAGCAAGCGGGAGGGCAGGCAAGCTCCCCAGAGCTCCCAGAGCTCCCCCCTCCACCCACCCTCTCTGCCCTCTGTGTTTCCCACCCAGCTCCTCGCTTTACCCGTCCCCATTGCTCCTTTCCCCCTTCCTGAGCCAGCCTCCGCCCAGGCGCAACCGCAACCGCCCACGTTTCCTCTCCTTCTTCCCTCCAGCTTTTCCATTCTGCACATATTACTGTCCCAGCCCTTTTCCCTCTCACTTTCAACTTCGCTTTCCTCATCCCGGCCAATCTATTATTAAAAGACTACCACAATATACATTGATTAGATATCACAATATAAATATCGGCCATGTCTTCGCGCAAGAGGAAGCAGGAGGAGGAAGAAGAGCTCGTTGCTCTTCCAAGCGATGAAAGCGAAGAAGAAGAGGAGTAAGTCCATTCTTAAGCCCAATAACCCCCTACCTTCCTGTGCTTCGTCCACAGCGCTCGGCGGAAGCTCGATTCCACCCAATCGAACCGTCCCGTCGCAAATTATGCGCCGGCTTCGCTTGAAGTTTCCCTCGGTGTGCACACGCCAACCCCTCTGCTGCGTCAATTCTTAGTGCAATTGTCGGCTCTGTCGTTATGAGGCTGAGCAGTGGTTGTCGAGGAATCGCATGGACATCTGCTGACCACGAACCGACAGGTATCAGGACGATGAAGATGATGAGGACGTTGAAGATGACGAGGAAGACGAGGAAGAGGAAGAGTACGACGAGGAGGGAGAACCAGAAGGAAAGAATGGCGTCAATGGTAAGTCGCCTCTGGGTGTTGAACCACCTAACGACCCTCGCACCGACGTGCAGCCTTCTACACCGGGCCAGCGAGTCCTCATCTACCTTGTTCTAACATGTCTTCTTCCAGCAGAACCAGCTCCAGCTCCAGCTCCTCCCAAGAAAAAACAAAAGACTACAGCCGCCAATGATGAGCCAGTCCCGGTAGTCGATGACGGCGAGGAACAAGGCGATGATGACGAAGTCGACGAGGATGAGGTTACGGAGGACGACGCGACCGAAGAGGAAGAGCTCGAAGGCGAGGAGGAGGAGGAGCCTGTCGCCGCTACCAAGGGCAGGATCGGTGTCGACGCTCCAACTGGAGCCAAGAACGGCGTCGCGAAAGCTGCGGCCGGCGACGACGATGAGGAGGATTGAATCGTCCTCAACCCTCTACTCCACACATGCTACGTCTCTCGTGTCATTCCCGCTTGTATTGGTGCCGTCGCAGAAGCATTTTGGCCCCCTTTTCTGTTCGTCTCTCGCCACAGAAACATGCCGTCGCGTTTGAATTGGCATCTTCATATCTACTGTGTTCTTTATCTGGGAATAGACGGCTGGATATCTGTATAATGCAAGCAAATTTAAGAGGGGCACATTCAACAGACCCCAGCCTTTCTTGGTCATCCCAATATAAGCGCGTTCGACCGTTCCCACCCATCTTCAACCATGAAGATCCTTCCCGAGGTAGCTTAGCTTGACGTAGTAGCTGCATTCGCATGCCGTTCCACTCGTCAACTTGAACCAGCGAAATAATTGACATCTGAACTCCCTATGACAACAGTAAAGCAAGTTGTCAGAGAAGATAAACTGAAAATATAACCCACTAGAAGCCCTAGCAAACGACCCTCGTATCGGGCATCAACACTTCTTATCCATTTCTTATCGTAGGTGAACGTAGTCCCCATTAACATTCGTTACAGCTTGGGAACCCCACAATTCCATACTGCAGTAATTGACCAACGGCAGCGCTGACGACGGGCAGCCCCTGGTGGCCTTCTCCCACTCGCTTCTCTATCCGTCCGGCTGGTTGAGTCCGGCACTCCTTGCCGCTATGCCATGCCTGTCATGCGAACCTCTAGCAAATAAGGGACCAACTGCATATGCACCAAAACGGACCTACTAGTGATCTAGGGACCGAGAAAGGCCCTGCTACTCTGATGGGGCCCGTTATGCGCGCTGCACGGGGAGGGTCCGGAGCCGAATCTGGCTCCTGGGTCTGCTGGAAGACCCACACACCAACCAACCGACCCGTAGTAGCTATGTTATTGCGAATGGAGGGATAGACTACGGTAAATAGATAGATAAATAGGCGAGTGCATGGATTAGGTAGGTAGGCAGTCGCGACTATGTATGGTCTGTGTATAATACGCGCCGTGGTTATGTTGAGTAACAACGGTTGGTCAGATTGAATTGGGGAAGGGTGTATAAGTATACTCAGTTGATATATTTAGGTGACGATCAAAGGAGGACGGATAGCTCCTAGCTTGTTAGAACGTTAGATGATAGTACTAGCCTTGTTATGAAGATGAGAGAAAGACGGAAAAGGTCTCTATCCTCTGTTGTTGACCTTGCGTTGCTTAAACTTGACGGAGAGGGATATGGAGTGGGTTATGATACTTCTTCTGCATACATCCTTGGTTGGACTTGCTCCAGACTCCCTGTTGGGAGAACACTGGGGGTCGATGTCTACCAAAATAGGAGCTGGTTTGTCCGAGGTGTCCCGCGAGGTCTCCATACCGCTGCTTGTGCAGATAAGTCACCTAGAGCAAAAGAAGAGGGGGGATACTTTGGAATTCGCTGATGTTATAGCTGGCGTCAAGAGGTCGTGTGTGTTTCTGCATCCCGAACAGGGCCCGTCTCATAAAACCCGATTTCACTCTCGATACTGAACGTGGAGGAGCCACATCTTCCATGGATTGGAGACCAGACTACTAGCCCATTGCAGTTGGGCTTGGTCTCATCAACTAAAGTGGTAATTACTGTAACCATTCCCTATCTAGCTGAGCCGCTTGCATCGCGTACACTCAGCCTGATGTTAACGACTATTTGTCCGAGTAGGTAGGTAACCCTCCTATCACAGGAATACTCTTATTTGCGTTCCAACCTTGCTTCCCGTATCCAAGTCTAGATAGATATTTTGCCTCTGTCGGCAAAAATGTGTTGCAATTCAGTCTAGGTTGCTGCCTGTTCCTGTCCTACAACTTGCTACAACTTGGGGGTGGGGGAGCAGCCACATATAAGCTTCAGCTCCTTTGTCCTTGCAATCCTAGGGCCACAAATCAAAGCCGTTTTGTTCCTTTCAACGTCCTTTCAACAAATCACCACAACTGCCGACAGCCTCTAATTAATTCCGCGCCTCCTTAACTGAAACAATCCACGTATTTCTAGGGTATATGAACTTGCTGGATGGATCATCTGTCTCCCGCCCCCTACCCCAGAAAGCTCCTTTTCCAAAGAACAAGCTTACCTGCGGGTCTGGAATACCAGTAACGATAGCATAGGATGTTGCAGGATGAGGCGGCTTCAGGGCTGACTGGCCTCCTAGCTCCGGGACACAATCATGGGCGACCGGTCGAGTCAAGGCAGAACCCACGAAGGGCAATAGGTTCGGCACCGCCCGGGAAATTGCATCCATCCGCCAGCAAGTACCGCAAGCCCCCAAGGAAGCCGAGTCGATGAATTCCTACTCGCTCATGAGGGGCACAGGGATACCGCTCTCGTTTCGCACACCGCGATGGATGATCACCCAAGCGCCTACCCTACCCGATCCTCTGCTTCCGCCTAATCCAGATCTCACTGTCTCCCTCTACCCCCGCCTGGGTCTCCCTCGTACCATCTGCACCACTATCTGCACTCCGGCCTCCGTTGGAGCCGACAGCAGCCAGGGGCCGCAACTGCACCTCCCAGACGCCGAGGAGGTAGTTCGCGCGGTCCGCGCGCCCCGTGATCAGGTCGAAGGACCAGCCGTGCTGGGGACACGTCAGCCCGCTGCTCCAGACGATGCCGAAGTCCTCGATGTCGAACGGCGTTCCGTTGGACAGCGGGTAGGACGAGTGCGGACACCGCTGCTTACCCCCTCTCCCCGGTTAGCGAGGTCAAGTCTTTTGCCCGCGTGGGAGAAGACACGTTAATGCGATTATCGGGGGGGACGGGAGGAAGGCGAAGGAGGAGATAAGCAAGAGAAGACGGTGGACCACGGAACGATGGACGAACTCACGTTATCAACAGCGTAAAATTTCCCCTTATACCGAAACACGAGGACCTGATCCTCGAGCCCCCTCGAGTACTCCAGGAACCGCGCCTCTTCTCCTTCTCCGAGCGACACCTCCTCCGCCGCGGCGGCATCGTCCGCCACCACCCCCGGCGCAGTCGCCCGCGGGATCCGGTACACCTTGCATCCCGCCGCGCTGCCGCTACCGCAGGACCGCTTGTCTGCCAGGCTGGCCCCGTCGAGCTCGACGTTCGGGAACGACGAAGCGAGCCCGATGAATGTCCATGGGTCCCCGCGGCAGGAGCCGGGAATGGAGGGTGCTGCAGCTATGCTGGTGGTCATTGGTTGGGAAGTGCACCTTTCGGGATGTTGGGTAGAGGAATCTTGAAGGGACTCCGCGTACTGTGTAGGAGTCTTGGGATGACGGCTGTGCGACACAACTTAGCGAATTATCTAGTGCCGCAGGAAAGTGATAGGGGTGCGAATTCCGATTACTGCAGGTTGAGAATGACTAAACTGCCGCTGATGGCTTCCCGGTATGTTGGTCTTAGCTTTACACCACTTTCATGAGAGTAGTTGAGTCATAATCCTGAACCTTGCGAAGAGTCGTAGGTTCGCGATATGTACAGTAAATTGTCTGCTGACTTGACAATCTCACACTGTGCATCCCTAGCCAGCCCCTTTCCTCGTTAGTGAAACTCCTATCGCTGTACCATTCCCATTCGATGATTTCGTTACTTCTGATCTTAACTACCCACTGGCTTTCCGTCGGCTTACAAGATGTTCATCGTCATTTGGGTCTCATGCTCACTTGGGCCATGTCTATGCGAATCACCTTAATGCTGACTACCGCATGATGTATACCGCAGCGGCTTATTACCTGTTCAGTATCACGTTCTTCTAGAGGGGATACATGAGGAGTCTAGCCCTGACTTTGGGGGAATAAGGTATGATGTTCATTCGTCCGAGTTATCACTTCATGCGTAGGACGGACCTCCTGACCACTAGCGCTCATGGGTAACCACCAGACTACGCGTAGGGACTCGGATGCTAACTATGCCAGTGTGCTCGGTGCTTCACTTCTTACTAGGCATTGCACTGCACAGTGGAGAAAACATGTAGAATTCAAAAGTTTAACTTAGCATGGTATCACAGAACTACACGAAACATCCCCGAAAAAAGCAGGCCTTGAAGCACGAGACAAACACTGGGGAGATTAAGGTTAACCCTCCTCGGCGTCCATATCGTCGTGGCGTCTCTTGCCGGTGCGGTTTCGGCCTTTCAGCACGGCGCCCTTCTTGCCGCGACCTTCCTGCAGGTTCTTCATCTCCGTCTTCGCGTGCCGCTGCGCCTCTTCGACACGCGGCTTGAACACCATGACCGACTCCTTGTCGGTCTCGTGCTCCGGCAGCTTCTTGCCCAGCGCGGCTTCTATGCGTAGCCAAATCTGTTCCGGATGTTAGCAAGTTCTAAATTTAAGCGGGTTGGGATAAATCAGTAGTGCAGAGGCTATGATTCAAAAAAGGCCTGGGCGCTTACCTCGAGATCGTATTGCGTAACGATGGATAGGGCATGACCGCTCTTTCCGGCACGTGCCGTCCGGCCAACTCTGTGGATGTAGGTCTTACTGTCTTGTGGGAGGTCGTAGTTCAACACTATATCTACGCTTGGGATATCTAGACCTCTTGCGGCAACATCAGTGGCAACCAGGATGTCCCGGGAGCCTGCCTTGAACTTGTTCAGTGCCCCAAGACGAGCGGACTGAGATAGCTGACCGTGAAGGGGGATGGCACCAAAGCCCAAAGTTCTTAACAGGATGGCTATCCGCTGAGTTTCGTAGACTGTGCGCGCGAAGATGATGGCGGATTGGCCGGCAAACTCGTTGACGAGGAAGGTTAGATACACATCCTTGTACATATGAGGAATGAAGAGATATTTCTGGATCAGCGTCGATACCGTCTGGTATTTGCTGGTGCTGATGGAGACTTTCAAAGGGTCCTTCAAACTAGCGCGCTGTAGACTTTCGACTTTGGACGACATGGTGGCACTGAAGAGGAACGTTCTTCTTTCTCGTGGGACGAACTTGAGGATCTTGTCGAGGATTGGCCCGAAGTCCATATCTAGCAGGCGATCTGCTTCGTCCATAACTAGGTACTTGAGATTTCTCAGAGAGAAACCCTTGGTCTTCTCTAGATGGTCGAGCACTGTAGGATTAGAATCAGTACACTTGGTCTATGATTACGTCGACACGCCCAATCAGGACAAACGGGGCAAGGCGTGGATGTAGAGGTTGCTTACAACGTCCGGGGGTCGCGACTATAATGTGTGGCTTCTTTCCTAGGGCGATGGCCTGTTGCACCATATCTAGGCCACCAACGATCACAGTGCATCGTACAGCTATCAAACTCCCCAACGCTTCGAATTGTTGCCCTATCTGATGCGCCAGCTCTCTCGTGGGCGCGAGAACAAGACCAAAGTAGGGCTGTGGACGCTCGAGGAGCGCCTGTAGTATAGGCAATGCAAAGGCAGCAGTCTTTCCACTACCCGTTTCTGCCAGACCTATCACATCTCGGTTTTGTAAGGCGAGGGGGATTGACTGGGCCTGGATAGGTGTCGGGTTCTTGTAGCCGAGAGATTCACAAGCTTCGCATAGCTCGTCGATGATACCCAAATCTTTGAAGGTCTTAGGCTTCGAGGTGTCATTGGATCCCATATCTTCGGCGGACTCGTCTAAGGTGGCCGACTCGGGTGACGGCCGGTCGTGAGTGATCTTTCGTCGTTTGAGGGTAGTGGTAGACATCGTGGATTTATTTACTCTGAGACGCTGTTTTCGGATTGTGATGTTGAGAGCTCGGAATGTCACTTCTAGGAGATAAAGTTTTGTTCTAAGTTGTGAATAAATAAAGTTGGTGACCTCTCAATCAAACCACTTCCCAGGTCTTCTACCCTACAATAAGCTTTATGATCGGGGGGGTCGCAAGATGCACCGAGTATCTAAAGGCTACTGGATAAGGACGGAGAAAAGCAGTGGAGGGGCAGAACCTCTAAAATTTGACCGCCTTTCCTATCCCAGTCCTCTTATCTTCTAATCTTGTCTTATCGTGTCGTATCTGGTCTTATCTAATCGCACTTATAGTGAACTAACATCAACGTTATTTTCTGCCGCTGCATGTGGAGCTATCCGGCCAAAATTTCCCAGAGACAGCTCTTACAGGTTGCATTTTCTCGACATATACCTGTGACGTCTAGAGTCGTGATAAGTTTCTTACCATCGACAACTTCAGGAGGGCTACTTAGTTGTCAGAGTCGCCCACACGATGGCTAAACCTCGGACGAAAAAGCGCACTCATGTCGGCGCCAAAAATCCCAAGCATAAGGCGCCTCTGCCAGGCCGGTCGACAGCGGCAGTGCAAGACCCTAAGAGCATGGTCATCCGCATTGGCGCAGGCGAAGTCGGATCGAGTGTTAGTCAACTGGCTAAGGATGTTCGTATGGTAATGGAACCCGGCACCGCAAGTCGTCTGAAGGAGCGACGCGCCAATCGTCTTAGAGACTATGTTACTATGACTGGACCTTTGAGCGTCACGCATCTCCTCCTATTCTCCAGATCCGAGTCGGGCAACACGAACCTCCGGATTGCGACTACACCGAGAGGACCTACGTTACATTTCAGGGTAGAGAAATACTCGTTATGCAAAGACGTCCGGAGAGCTCAGCGGCATCCTAAAGGCGGAGGCAAGGAGTATATGACGCCGCCATTGGTATGCGCCCGTCGTAACTTTCGCGCATAGTCTTTGGCCGCTAACATGTTTCCAGCTTATTATGAATAACATCACTACCCCTAACTCGGATGCGAACTCCAAAGTTCCTAGGCATCTCGAGACTCTCACTACCACCGTCTTCCAGTCTCTCTTCCCCCGCATAAACCCCCAGACGACTCCCCTGAAATCAATACGAAGAGTTCTTCTTCTCAACCGAGAGCCCGCCAGCGATGGCGATGATGGCTCTTTCGTATTGAACTTCCGGCACTACGCCATCACCACGAAACCCGCCGGCATGTCCAAGCCCCTGCGGAGGCTTAATGCCGCTGAGAAGCTCTTAAACACTAAGAAGGCGAGGAAAGGCGGAGTCCCGAACCTTGGAAAGCTTCAGGATATCTCAGAATACCTGATCGGCGGCGAAAATGGTGAAGGCTACATGACGGATGGAGGCACAAGCGGGAGCGAAATGGACACAGACGCCGAAGTAGAGGTCCTAGAAAGCGCGCCGCGCAAGGTGCTGTCCGCCAAGACGCGCGCCGTGATGGCTGAGAACGGGGACGACGGCGCTGGGGAGGGGGACGAGAAGCTCGAACGCCGCCGCGTGACGCTCACCGAGCTCGGTCCGCGGATGAAGCTGCGCATGACCAAGGTCGAGGAGGGTCTTTGCGCCGGCAAGACCATGTGGCACGAGCACATTCACAAGTCGCGCCAGGAGGTGCAGGAGCTGGAACGACGGTGGGAGAAGAGGAAGCAGGAGAAGGAGGCCAGGCGGAAAGAGCAGAAGGCCAACGTTGAGAGGAAGAAGAAAGAGAAGCTTGCTAAAGGTGGCAAGGGCGAAGGCGAGGAGGATGAGGACAGTGACGTGGACATGGATGGAAATAACAGCGACTTGTTCGATGAGATGATGGAGCAGGATGAGTTCGATTCCGAGGGCTTAGCGGGCGATGCCGAGGAGGCTGTACATGAGGGTATGGACGAGGATGAGTGGGAGGATGAGGAGGCTGAGATTGCTAATGCGCGATCATGAAAGAGTCGACGACATGGCATAGGAGAGGCGTCTGGCGCAGTTGGTTCGGAATATTCCCTATTTCATTTAATGCATAATACCATTGCCGCCTGCTTGTACTTGATGGCGACCCCTTGACTTGTGAGAAGTGGATGCACATTGTTAGGTCTTAATTCACTTGATACTGCTGGATTGGTTTGCAGGGTATAATTGGCAACTTTATTCATATCAACTTGTCCGGCGTTATAGCCGGTGTCCATTCACACCTTCCCTTCAAACATGCACTGTCATATATAACGATCTGACTAGAAACAGCAATGCCAAGCCGTGAGAATGTATATATATATAGGAAGGAGGAAGAATTGTTTGTTTCCCCTTCCAAACCAGCTCCACAAGTGTGGAATTTGGCAGGATGGCGCGAGTGTAACATTAATCGACAAGAATGTCGACCAATTCGCCCCCATAAACTCAAACACGGGGGGGCACGCTTGGACTCCAGGAATGCGCCATGCCAGGGGCTCCAAAGACCCAAAAACAGAGCATATCCCATTCGCCTCTGGCAAGGAGCAAATTGCTCGCGGTAAGGTTACTTACTCACGGGTCGAAAGAAGCTGCAGGATACCGTACCAAGATGGGCCTCGATATCTACTGGATCGGACTCCTAGTTCTCGTGCCCATGGTGGCGTTCGCTGCCGGATTCGACGTCATACTGAGGGCCTTTAGGAGAAGAAGAAGACCAGACGAGGAGAAGTGCTGTGACCGCGATGGCGAGGCGTGGGAGTTTTGTACGACATTCCTGCCAGTGTATCTCCTCGTCATGGCCTCGGAATGGCTGCAGGTGAGCCCGTCTATCTGTTGCTGTCTCCATTTTCATTTCCACTTATACGAACGGAACCAACTGCCCCCTTATTACTTAGTTAGAGAGCTAAGCAAACCCACCAACCCAGAGCCCCTACATGTACACCCTCCTGCGCGACGAGAAAGGCCTCCCGGAGCCGACGGTTGCCCTGCTCTACACGACATCCTACACCTCGGCGGCCGCGACGGCGTTCGCGACCGGGTGGCTCGCGGACCACTTCGGCCGCCGCGCCGCCTGCCTCGCCTTCTGCTGCGTACACGCGCTGGCGTCCGCGTCCGTGCTCGCCGATGCCCTCGCCGTCTTGTTCGTCGGCCGCGCCGCCGCTGGCGTCGGCATCGCCCTGCTCTGGACCGCCTTCGAGAGCTGGATGGTGGCCGAATATAACGCGCGGGGGTTAGGGCCGGGGGGCGACGGTGGTGGGGGAGGTGGCTTCAGGCTGAGTGCGATGTTCGGCCTCATGACTACTATGAATTGCATCACGGCTATCTTGGCGGGGTTTCTGGGACATTGCGTCGTGCTTGCGCTGGGCTCGAAGACGGATCCGTTTTTAGTTGGGATGGTGAGTTTGTTTGTTTGTTTGCTTGTTTGTTTGTCTCAAGCCCCTATTTAACCCTATCCACCCCTATCCGGTCCGCTGGTAAGCTCATAAAAATACATATAGGTTCTAGAAGTTTGTGCCGCTGTGCTGATTCTCCGCACTTGGAATGAGAACCGCGGCACAGGAGGGAAGAACAATCGCGCGACGGTGATAGAGACTCCACGCGACCTCGATATTGACAATGCCACACGACCAGATAAAGTCCACGAACACGGGACCGCCAGTGGAATACTAAGAGACGCCAGAGTCTGGGCCCTGAGCTTTGTGTCCTGTTGCTTCGAGGGCACCATCTTCCTGCTGAGGTTCTTCTGGCCGGGCACGCTCCAGGAAGCCCACGCGCGGGATCACCCGGAGGAAGCCGCCGACGCGGCAGCGGCCGCCGTCCCCTACGGCGTCACGTTCGCCTGCTTCATGGCGACCATGGTGATGGGCGCACTGCTCTTTAACGCGCTGGCCCGGCATCACGGCGACGCTGACGTCCATTACTCCCGTTCTAAGACCACTAGCGACGGCGGCAACATTAGTGACAGTCACAGTAGTCATATCAACACCGAGTACTCCTGGAAACGCGACGTGGCCGTCGTCCTGACGCCGACCCGCCTCCTAGCGGTGGCCCTCCTCCTCGCCGGGGCCAGCTTCCTGGTCGCGGCTTTCGCGCGCGCCGAGCTGCACCTCTTCGTTGCGTTTCTGGTCCTCGAGGCCTGCAACGGCGTCTACGTGCCCAGCATGGCGTTCCACCGCAGCGCCGTCGTCGGCGACGACGGGCGTGCGAGCGTCTACGGTATTATGAACGTGCCTCTGTTCGTGTTTGTTATCGGCGCGCTGTGTACTACTAGTGGTCGTGGGGGTGAGTGAACCAACGCGCTTTTCTTACTTTCATCTCGTTCTCGTCTGAGATAGGTAGCTTCGAGAAGCTGACGTCGGTTACTTGTTCTAGGAAAACACCCACAAACTGTCTTCCTGGTCTGTGCCGCGTTACTGCTGGTCGCCGCTGTGGCGTCGGTGGTAGGTCTTGGTGATCTTGGCCGACCGAGGGGGTTCTCGCAGCTCCCGGGCCGGGATTGCGAGAATGTTGATTTCAAGGAGCAGGAGGCCCAAAAAAGGTAGCCTATAATGTTTACAATAATATCCGTGCTTGCTTTGTTGCATAGTTGAAGATATTTATCCTTTGAGAATCGAGGAGAACGGGATCTGGTCCACAATTAGGGGTCACGAGATATAAGTCAAGATACATAGACATATCATACTGCACATTTGATGGGCTCTGCCATGAGTTAGGTTAAGTACCATCCTGGAGTTTAAAGAGAGTAGGACGTATATGACAGCCTTCGGTCTTTTCAAGGTTGTCATCGATAATACCAAAGTCCGT
This sequence comes from Monosporascus sp. MG133, assembly GCA_004155925.1. Lineage (NCBI taxonomy): Eukaryota > Fungi > Ascomycota > Sordariomycetes > Xylariales > Monosporascus > Monosporascus sp. MG133. The sequence continues at coordinate 111,004 of QJNX01000166.1, read as the reverse complement.
TCTTGATATGGTTCCTTTCCATGAATCCTTTACCAAGAGGCGGTTGCGGCGAATGCCTTTACAACCGCATATCCATGCACTCGAATTGGTGGTGACGGCTATGTCAAAAGCTCTCACTAACATCATAACCCTATGAATACTTTTATTATGCTTGAAGTGAATCATGTGAGCGGCCACCAACTTCATTGGAAAAAATAGGAGTGTCTATGTAGCATTGCCAACGATTTTGGCCAATGGCCTTCTTAGCGTCGACCTGAGTAGTTGAGCGGAGTCCTGCTCTGATCATTATACGGGAACGCACAACCATAGCTGCCGTCGGCATCACCTCGCGCATCAGAAAGCAGTGAGTGTATCAGAACAGGCCCCACACCGAAGTTCTACAGAGCCCTACCCACCACCCTCAGAATTACGAGAGCAGAACGGCAAGGAACCAGAAAGCTGCCGGATGAGATAGAAAAGCTATCCAGGAAAATAGACAGCGTTGTTTGGGACACACGTCCGCAAACCATACAACGCCTCACATGGAGAGAAGCCAAGGTGCTGGCCCGGCTACGAATGATACGGCTGAACGGGTACATGGACCAGATCGGGGCAGTTTTGCCGGAGCTACGGCCCTGTGGTCAAGCGAAAGAAACAGTAGAACAATTTCTCTTCCAATGCACGAAGTGGACGCCACATCACACACGGCTATTCCCAGCTCACCGACACAAGAAGAGGTAACATATCTTTCGACCTTGGAGGGAAGGCACCACGCTCGTCCGAGCAACAGTGACATATGCCATAGCCACCGGTCGACTCGAATAGGAGCCGAGGCATGCGTAGGGAAACTAATCTGGGGCTCCCTGATTACATCCACCTTTACTAACCGCACCAAACGCCCCTCGATCAACAACAACTGACATCACTTTAGCCACCGAAGATAGGACGCTGAACACTTGAACAAATCGCCTTCAAGTACGCCCGCCACTAACCACAGGTAAAACCATAGAGCTTAGTATCATATGCGCAGGGGGGAAAGGCGAAGAGACTTGCGGGAAACGAGGCAGTAGATGGCACTAAGTAGTGCCCTTTAGGCTTACCCTCCTGCCGTAGTTAACCCTACCCGTGGCACGTAGGGAGGAGACAACTTAGAACAGTATTGTCAGAGCAGCCATATTAAGAAACGAGTACGAAGTACTAAAATCATGACCAACCAAGGGTCGCAGGGCGATCTTTCCACGAGTGGCGTCCTTCCATCTTGTTTCAGTCTAGCTATCACCATTAGAACATGTGGATCCTCCTAGACGAGTGGAACATGGCCGGCAGCAAGTCCTTGTTGTCGTTCAAGCTCTCCACGGCGCCCCGGAGACGCTTCGGAGTTCTCTTGAGGACGGAAGCGCTGAGGTTCTTCCCAACGTGCTCTGCGTGCATCTCTAAGAGTTTCTCCCCCAGCGTTAACACGGTGGGGTGTCCCGCCGACTTTGCCGCCGTTCCCATTCAAGTATCTGGTCCATGATCCCCTGGGTATCAAGGCCCTCGCTATCCTTGCCCGGTCGTCCGACAAGCTGCTTAGCGCCCTCTTGGCCAGGCTCGTACCCTCCTTGAGCATCTTTGTGCTAGCCTTCATCCTCTTCTTGCGCACCTTGGCGCCTGAATTGGCTAGGTCTTGGCTGTTGATATATGTCTCTAGGATCTTGCATAGCTTGCGCTTCTTGCGCGCCATGTATGTGTTCCACACACTCAGCAGGCCCGGTTCGGGCGAGGCGTCGTAGAAGTTGATCTCATCGGCCGCGATGCGGTACCTGTAGAACTCGTGCGTCACTCCCAGCTCGAAGTGGCACAGGAACCACTTGGCGCTGGGCGTGTTGGAGAAGCGCGCGAGCACCCACTCGCCGGCGACGTACTCAAGGTATGGCGTCTCGATGAACTTGATCACGCGGCTCACCATTTTCTCCTATTTGGTCTGATCCTTGTCGTCGACATCCTTGAGTGCGTCTCTGTCCTCTTGCTCTTCTTTGCTAGGTTCAACAGATTCATTCTTGTCGCCGAAGGGCAGAGTGAGGTGCGTAGCGGTGATTCCCTTCAAAAGGTCCGCGTCCACCTCCTCTTCGGGGTCCCTTCTCTGCATTTAGACGACCTTTCTCTCGACCACTTCGAATACATCGAGCTGTTTCTTCAGGGCGTGCTTCTCGTACGTAAAACTTGGCCGTACCATGGCGAAGCCCCTGCTGATAGTACACGTGCCTGTAATCTTCTGGTACCGGCTAGCGGACTTGCGGATAGCGGCACGCAGCTTCTCTGGCTCAAGCATCCTGATGATGACGTGCTGGATGTCGAAGATACCTTCGATGCCTGAGTTGTTAACGATGATCGGGTTCGGCGAGATGGTGCTGCTCATCCCATCTATTTCAGTGACCTTCTTCACATATTTAGTTTCGCTGATGTCGACGACGACCTCTTGGACCTCGGGCGGTAGGGTTGCCGTTGACTCAGTCGGCGAAGCCTCAGCAGCAGGTGTTTCTGGTGATTTTACGCCTTCCTCGTCTTCATCATCGCTGTTATGCGCGTCCTGAGGCGTGATGCTTTTCATGAGGCCCATCACACGCGAATGCTAGTGATTTCCAGATCGCCTTTGTCAGCTGTGGCTCGGGCGATGATGGATCTCGTGGTTCTTCAACGACCGTCTCTGCCGTACTCATGGTTGGTGAGAGTGGAGTTGGAGCTTCAGTCTCGGCCGGAGGACTCTTGGATGATACAGAATCCTTCTTGCCAAATTTGCCGAAAGACAGGTTCGAAAATCCCACCCCTTAAGGAGGCTTCAGACTCGCTAGACTTTCCCGGGAAACTTGGGCAGGGACATCTTGCCTTTAAGCAAGGAGGGTGTCATCGAAAGTGGAGGCCGCATTCCGAGCAGGACGGTGCTGCTTTCACCACTCCCTGTTCTCGGGTTCTCGGACTTCTTGTCATGACTCTTAGGCTGAACAGGCACGTCGCCGCAATTCTTTTGGATGTACATCAGGATCTTGCCGATACTCTTCTGCTGCTGCTGGAGGGCGGCGAACTGAGCCTTCTTGACGAACCGGATTACTCCCTGGACCCATTCAATAGGTACGTCTCTCTGCTCTTCTTGACGAAGTTGATCACGTTGCGAAGCATGGTGAAGGTATTTTCGTACGCAGCAATCACTTCATGCATCCGAACCTGCACCAGCTCGGCCCGCTCATTGTCCGTATTGTTTGACAGCTTGAACGCCTTCAGGCTCGAGGGGTGCAGCGATCGGCCACGAATGGGGCTTGCCCATTCTATTCCGCTCCAATTGAAGACAGAGACATCGTTGGATGAAATAACGATCTCGTCCATGAGCCACGACAGCGCCTTTGGGAGTTCGTCAGGTTTAAAGGTGGGATATCGAACAACAAACAGACCATTAGTGAGTATGCCGCACCCGGCTCGAAGTGACTTCCCTTTTTGTTGCCAGTGACATGACCATCTCAGCGGGGAACTTGGTCCGGACAGTGCCTTCTTGCCAGCTGCTCAGATCCTTCACGTTGGTGAAATTGGCGATGTATTCTCTGTCTTGTAATACTGGGTCCCTCGCCTCGGCAACTAGACATTTAAGCAAGAAGTCGATAACTTTTCTGGCATTTCCTCCGTTAGGAAAGTACTTCTCGGGTGCATTTTCTCGAAGATAGCCGTTGAGGATATCGAGCAGGGCCTTGTTGACGCGGTTTCTGGTATCCTGTTCTTTGCTCAGGTCGTCGGTAGCAAAGTAAACGGCTTCGGCCATACGAGAGGTGGCAGCCTCCCTGTCGATATCCTTGGGTATCTGGACTCCCAGGTCCTCGAGAATAATGATCAACTTTCGCGCTACCTCAATTCTAGTGGCGTCCTCATCCGCCTTGGTGGAGGTGAAGAGGCTGTTTTCACTCCGGTCCCTGAGCTGTGGTTGCTATCAGTAACTGCCCACAAGACGAACATTAAAACCTTACATTGGCATTTCCACGCTTCATAATATCCTTCAGCACATCCAGCTTCCAAAAACCCTGCAGCTCATCCACTTCGTGAGGTCCCTCTCATCCGCACAACAGTACAGCGAAATGAACGGGCAGATGTAGTAATAGGAACCAAGGTTCTCAACCGGTCGACTCAAGGCCCCCCACACGGAGTTAACATAGAAGGTGTTCTTGCTCAGGATCGACTCCTGGAGGGACCACCCGCGCGTGGCCCACTGGGGCTTCTTTTTGTCAATCTCTCCGAAGCTTGTGAAATTGGGTTTGCGCGAGCGGTCCTTCCTAAATGTGTCCCATTCGCGGATCCACTCCTCAGGCTCGTTACTCTCATCCAGATGCACGAGGCAGAACTCGGCGTGCGTGTACTAGTCGCCCATGAGCGAGAACGACTCGACCTCCTCGCTATGGTTGCGTTTGTCGATGCAGCAAGAGTCGAGCCACAAGTACCGCCTCTCGCAGCTGGGGAGAACTTCTCATCGAAGACCTTCTTGGCGCATTCGATGGACTGCTCGATCCTGATGGCTGATCGCCATCGTTCCAGGCACGAGAGCATCTCATCGACGGCGGCGCGCAGGTGGCTGTTCTCTTGGAAAAACTTGATGTCCTTTTGCGAAGCTTTCGGAGGCTTGGTACGAGCTTGGCCTCAGCCGTTGGGTTGACTATATCAGCGAAGAGCATCTCCAATGGGTCCGGGCCCCTCCGGAAGAGCCTGAAATGTCAAGCTTGACAAACGGAGACGAGCACCATCTCTGGCTCGTTGCTCAAAAAGCAAGTCTCGCCTATATAGCGCCAATCACTATCCGAAATAGCTTTCGAACCATAAAATCACGACTTGTGCGGTTGAAGAAGACCATCGCAGACTACAGTGACGCCTCTGTATTGTCCTATCGTATGCATTACTACTCCACTCACGCCTTACTCTCTTTTCTCGTACCCTCAACGCCAGCCTTTGCGGAGGAATGTTGGGCCCTCTTCCACTTACGGACGCCAAGAGGGCAACGGTGATGGAAGTGAATCAAGATACGACCTCGACGAAGGCGAGATTCAGGTTATAAAAGAGAGTGAGGATTCTTTGGATTGACACCATTACTACTAGAACGCTCCATGAAATGTAAAACTAGCATAAAAGACAGTATCAGTTACTGTATATACAGTACACGTACGAAGCAGCGTGCAATTTTCTGTCTACAAAGCTTTATGATATTATTTAGCAATGAAACACACAGTTAGTGAGTTAGAAGCACCTTATCGCCACGTATCCCAAAAGCAAACTTCCCAATATCATCCAGAAATTACTGGTAACAAACGCCCGCTGGATATCCCTCTTTGTAGCCACCCACATAACTGCCAACAAGTGTCTTAACCAAGGCGCCCAAAAGCTGGTCAGAAGACGCACCAAGCTAGCCGACGAGTCGGCATGATCGAGGCTAGCATCCAGTAACTTTATAACAAACTCCCGCCCCAGCAAATACATATCCTTAAATCGGCCTTGTTTTAAAAAAATCACCGCAAGGTGAGCCATGCTGGCCAGCGTGTCGGGATGCTCTATACCCAGCGCCCTCTTTCTCATCTCCATCACTTGTACCTGTAGCGAGTCGGCCTCTTTCCATCGGCCTTGGTCCTGGTACGTCAACGCCAGGTTGTTCATGCTGATCAGCGTCACGGGATGCTCTTCTCCCAGCACCCTCTTTCTTATCTTTATCACTTGTACCTGTAACAACTCGGCCTCTTTCCATCGGCCTTGGTCCCGGTATGTTAACGCCAGGTCGTTCATGCTAATCAGCGTCTCGGGATACTCCTCTCCCAACACCCTTTTTCTCGTCTCCATCACTTGTACCTGTACCGACTCGGCCTCTTTCCATCGGCCTTGGTCCCGGTATGTTAACGCCAGGTTGTTTATGCTAGTTAGCGTCCCGGGATGCTCCTCTCCCAACACCCTCTTTCCCGTTTCCATCACTTGCACCTGTATCAACTCGGCCTCTTTCCATCGGCCTTGGTGCCGGTAGGTGAACGCCAGGCGGTTCATGCTGGTCAGCGTCGAGGGATGGTCTGGCCCTAGCACCGTCTCGTATGCATTCTGCGCTTTTGTTGCCATCGTTTCTGCTATGGTATATTTGCCTTGCGTCACGGAAAACCAGCTGCCATTGTACAAAATCAGAGCCCACTTTGATAGGTATTCCTTGTCGATCGGGCGATAGTGTATCGCTTTTTCAGCGTGCGGGAAGAGCTGCCGGCAAGTTCCCCAATTGTGAAAATCTCCGCTCGGAAATGCCCGGGCCATTCGATTGATGTACTGCTTCTTGAACTTCTCGGTCTTTTCGTGTACATTTAACCACTCCCTGGTGGACAGCTGAACTAGTCCGTGCATCTCGAAAACGTCACCCGTTTCGTTCGTACTGATTAAGCAGTAGTTTCTAAGCATTGCGACGTCTTCTTCGAATCCATCACTCGAAGTCTCGCTAGAACCTAGGCTTTCATCCTCGGTGTTCGCTTCGTCATTATAACTTTCATCCTGATCGATCGGTCGAAGTAAATATTCTAAAATGCCCTGATTGTCGAAAAAGCTCATGAGGGATAACAAATCCGTCGCTGATGGTCTTTTTGAACGTATATAATCAAACGAGATCTGCCATGTCGTGACGACCGAATTCGACGCGCTTCCATCTCGCCGAATATCGCCAGCGTCGTGGTTCAAGAGACCCCACCTCTTTCGTTCACTCTTTCGAAATTCTTCCAAGTACTTTCTGACTGAGGTACGAGGTGCTCTTTGTACTATGTAAGCTGCAGCTTGACTAATAGCCAGAGGCATGTATTCGAGCTCTTTTACGAGCTTGGTTCCCTCGTCTCTGTTATACTGGGACCCCGACTTTGTTGCAAGGAGTGTAAGGGCGTGGTCCTGGTCCATGGGCCCGACCTCGATGATGTTTTTGTGGTCCCCCGTGAGCTTGAAGGCCAGGTCCTTATCCCTTGTAGTAATAAGAGTCGATCCGTTAGAACTTTGTGGAAGATATGTCCATAGCGGTCTCACTCCCTCTCCGATACTCGCCGTTTGCTTGGCTTTTTCGTCGGTCCCATAGAACACGTTAACATCGTCGGCACTATCCAACACCATTAACCACTGGCCATTCCGCTCATTTTGTAGCCACTGATAGACAAGCTGTAGTATGTCTGCTTTTGGCTGTCCCCGACCAGGAATCTTGGCGGCGTCTGCGATTGCTTTGAAGCCTTCTTCGACGCGCGCTCGTGTACCGGCATGTACCCAGAACGCCCAGACTTCTTTATCTTGATTTATGAACGTATCCCGCACTCTGTACGCGTGTTCGATGGCAAGTTGTGACTTGCCTACCCCTCCCAATCCCACGAGGGCTACGCGCGAGGCTGGTGTTGAGCATGCTTGATGTATTCGATCGAGGATGGTCTTGCGTTCGACAAAATCAGCGTCGCGGCGGAAGGGAATCGTTGATGATGGTCTCGGTGGTGTTTCTGGGCGCTCGGGTACTGCAGTCGTCAGGTTAGCAGAGGCGTGAGAGGCCGACGTTCTATTTGGTAGGACGTGGTAGGCGACCCACCCGGGACCACCTCGTTGTAAACGTTTCCAATGTGAACCCTGCTATGCCCAGACGCTCGCAACGCTCCAACGGAATTCGTTGCTGCCATTATGTATTCGTTATGACTGGCCGCGCTTTGTCTATACAACCGATAGGGGACGCTGTTGGTGTAATCTCGTTTCGAGTAAGCAAGTTTGAAGTTGGCTGCGGACCTTCCTCACGCAGCCCACCACTCAGATGCTTTCTTTTCTCAGCCGCACCGACCCCTCATTTGAACATGCATAGTTCTTCTATCATATGGGTTTATAGTCGTAAACGAAGCAACGTTCTGTTATACAGTGCATTTTGTCACTACCGCAATGGAGGCTTTTGGTACGGTAGCCAGCGCTTTGAGCGTGGCAGCCATGTTCAATAATTGTGTCAATTGTTTTGAGTACATCCAACTAGGTCGCCATTTCGGTCGGGATTACGAACGATGCCAGCTCAAACTCGACATTGCCAAGACCCGCCTAAGCCGATAGGGTCAGGCTGTTGCCATCAACGACGACCCTCGATTTACTACTGATAAGCCAGAAGATAAATCTTCTCGGCAGGTCCAAGCCATTCTGGAAGAGATCGAGCAGCTCTTCGGGACGCTGCAGAAAGCATCGAAGCGGTACGCAATCGGCGCGAAGCAAGAGGACCTCGAACTCCCCCAAATCCAGGCCATGCAGCCGGTCGCCCAGAAACTGCACAACCGTCTTGACGTAATTGTCAGTCAGAGGCAGAAGCGAACCAGCTTCTTTAAAAAGGCCGCGTGGGCATTGTACGACGGAAAGAACTTTGACAAACTAGTGGAACAGATGACGGGGTTTGTCGACGATTTAGAAGAGCTGTTTCCCGTGGAAAACGCTCGCCGCACATTGGTAGAGATGGAAATCGAGGAGATCAGCAAGGATGAGCCGAGTTTGAGAGCATTGCAAAGCGCCGCCGCGGATACGGATAGTGTTCTGTCCAGAGTTGTTGCGGAAAGATTGGAAATGTACCGAGGACAGAATTATGCGAAGAAGATTCAAAGTGAAGAAAAGGGGCGAGTCCGGGTCGGGAATGAATGGACTGAGGCCGCGCTAAGTCGTAACGTGGGTCTAGCTGGTCCGACTAGGAACGGGGCAGACTCGGTCGCGGCGAAAGGCTCGTCGGCAATCCATATTGGAGACAGCTACGGAGGGCGTGGTATCTTTGACGGTTAGCCTATTCCGGTCGCCACATATTTCGCTATACGCCCAATTCTTGACATGTTCACGCCAGCTTTACCGTTTTAGAATATGTGACCCATTATTGATGACTACTTATGTACAGTATTTTGTATATGTGGTCAACTTCACGAGTACAACTGGTGAGCCCATTTTCGGCTTACACCAAGTACTATGGTTGGGTCGGGACATTGATCAATCACGGGGTACATTGGTCAGCGCCAAGACATGGGTGATCCGTACGCAGGAAGAAGAAAGAAGAGTGGAAACGAGGAAGCCAATTTCACATCTGTCTGTACAGTTGGGAAAGGATCTCTCGCTTCCGCTGGACAGCCGAACTATGAGGCGATGGGGCTGGCGTGCAAGAACCATCGGTTCCCTGCCGCCGTTTTTGGCTGCCCCACAGACAGAAACCGCAATATTCCCTGCGACATTGTGTTGACATTCTTGGCTTTCCGACGTCAATCAGCTCCAAGCCACCCAGACCATTACATACGACTATGGCGCCGAATCTCGCTGACTCCCGTTACAGTATATGCCTTCGCTCGAACCATATTGCTATAGTATAGTATTCGTACCATGGGAAATCTAGTCTATTTTCAGCACCAAAAAGTGCTGCCACAAACAGATCTTGACCGACATTTTTGATAAAACGATGCGACCTCAAACAAGCGAGGTGTTAGTTAATAAGCCAAGCTTACAATTACATAACAACTACAGCTATTAAGAAACCTCGGAGGGTGTTTTAATTAGGAGAACTTCGTTTTCACAATTAAGCCAAGCTTATCTAGGCTGTTTTATTTTTAACATTGCTTAAGCTAACATAAAACTCTAGTCGTATTTCTTAACTTTTTAATTGCACTTTAAGTAATAATAACGAGATGTTTATATGCGATAAAAATTCTTTTTTTTCGCAAAGTGATTATCATTTAAATATTAACAAATGCCTTTACGCCTTTATGCAAAGTATTGCTTAAAATAGACTTAAATAAAGGGGGGTTTACCGAAATGATGAGGACATTTGGCGCTAACAATGTGAGTTATAAGAGATCAAGCCAAGACGAAGTCCTCGGCCACATCGGTAGATGTATTATATATTAAATGATTTGATCAGATACGTATCTGTTGAGCACTATCGTAACTGAAACCATTGGTCGTGGTATTATGGCCTGACAGCTAACTAAAAGGGCTAGCATTGCCTTATCATTGTAGTCTCGATAAGCTGTATCATTATTACCTACTTGCTACGCCTGGTTACGCTTAAGAAGGAATGGGCCAGATAAGTTACATAACAAACCGATGACATCACGGCCCTGCGGAGACAACATAGAGAGTCAAGAACCGGGGGAGCGTCGCCTTCGAAGAGAACCCCCGCTTTGTCGACGACACAGACACCGTCTTGCCGTCGCGGAGAAGGAATTCGCGTCCGTTATCCTTGAATGCAACGGCGGATAAAGTTCCTTCAAAGGAGACTATTCTAGCTAGATACGGATGCCGTGAGAGGGACAGAAAGGAGAAGGGGTCCTCCTCACGTTCCGGAGCAAAACGGCCCGATACCCGAGTCAGCTTTTGGACTCGGAATATGCCAGTACATGCTATGGGATGGTACATGTATCCTAGTCCGGAGCTTGGGATAAGGGTAAAAACTTGGAATCCGCGGACCAGCTACCCAGCCAGCCCAGCCACAATCCATAGTGGATTACGGCTTTTTTTAGTTACAAGGATTAGTGACTAGGAACCCATCGTGAATCGTCGTTGGCTTAAGGTGGCCATATAGCAAATGTTGTTAGATGGGGGACCTATAGACTTCTAGATCTATGCCTGTGACGGAATAACGCGCTTTTATATCCTTATTCCCAGTTTGCGGCTAGGTTATTTCGGGGTACAAGACCCTGCAGATACTTTATATGTAAGACTAGCTGGCTTAGCCCCCACCGAGGCGGCGGTGAAGACATACGGATCTTACTCATTCTTTGCGTGCTAGACCATCCACCATTCTCCCCTTACTCCCTCTAGACTACGGTACATTGTTAGTTATTCTAGATACTTGACGTGTCAAACCCCTTGTACTCCCTATCCGTTCAGACCCTTAAGAGAAAAGTATCAGAGACCACCTGTCCGACCTTTCCACGATCTACCAAAGCAACAATGGCAAGTAAGATCGATTGCAACTATCATGGTGCGTGTCCATAGTAAAGGGAAGATCACTCCCAACTGAATTTCAGCGCAGTGTTGTCTTTCGTGATCTTAGCCCATTCTGCGCTCTTCTTCCACAACTTCTTCTGCGTAGCTTCATCGAGCGTCAGAGGGTCACTCTTGTCTTTTTTTAACAGCGTGAAATAGCCTCGTTCCCCTGGGTGAGCCTTGTCGACAGCAAGGTCGACCAAGTCCACCCCGGCTTCGGCCGCCGAGCGGAATGTTGGGTCGAAGAGCCAATTGACCACGGGAATCAGCCGTTTGACAACAACGGCTTGAAGTCGGAGAAAGCCCGGTGTATTGGTGTGAAAGCAGCGCGAGTCGCCAATGCCTCCGGGATTGATGGTTACCACGGTGATGTTCTTGAATCGTGAGTCCTTTACGTAACTTATCAGTTCTCTACGCTTTTGTGCCTGTATGCTTGGGTTTCCCGCTTGATGCCAGGCAGTGCGGTGGCTATTAATGGGAGGCCATACTTACCTGCCCTAGATAGTGATTAAGAGGGTACATCTAAGTCGTTACAATGAGCTTGGTAGTGCTGTATCTCTGAAAGCCACGTCCCTTTTTATCCGTATCAGGAGCAGGGCGGATGAGTTGATCTATGTCGTCAGGAATCTCCGGCAAGAAAGGCGACATATGTGTCTTCACCCGATAGTGGCCGACGCTCGAGACGAGCACGATACGGCCACCGTCAGGGGCGAAGCTGTCGACGAGACGCAATACAAGGGCTACATGCGCAATATGACCGTTCTGTATGGTCTTTTCGTATCCGTCTACGGTGAGCTCCGGATCGGTAACGAGATTCCAGTAGGAAGCGTTGCATATAATTGATTTTAGAGGTGGATATTGACCAGCTGCAATAGCGGCCGAAATTGTGTCGGCGAACTCGTGCACAGCCGCAAGATTGGCATTGTCGACTTCTTGAACAGAGGCTCTAGAGTCGGGATATCGCGAGATAACCTCGCGCAAGGTGTTCGTGTTAGGATCCGCGCTTGAAGCATTCCTAACTGTGAAAATAGCAGTAAATTGAGGATAGCTTTTAAGAAGATGCTCAGCTGCATGGAGGCCGGCTGAGCCGTTGGCTCCCGTGAGGGTGACAGTGCCACTAGCCATGCTTGCTCATGCCTTGGGCCGAAAGCAAAGAAGAAGATGGGAAGCCGGGAGAGAGTTGAGAGTATTGTACTGTCCTGAGGCCGCGTCAACTGTTATGCCATTTGGTAACATCCTTCTCATTGTTGATCTTGGCACCGCTCCTTGGCCCAAGGTAGTAACTTTACCTGCAGTCTAGGGCATCTCAATAGTCAGGATAGGGCGAGCCTGCCTGTCAGATGCACCGTCATGCCAAACTCACAGGGATCTATCTTACCAGTGGCCCGGTGGGCGGCGGAGGGAAGAGGGGGTGGTAGTTAGGATAGCCCTGCTGTCACAATGCAGGCATAGCGGCGCAGCGTAGTATCCGATGCAGGGTGAACTAACAGCAGTAGCAACAATTGTTGGTGGTCCGCATTATCGCGTTACATAGAACAAACTCTGAGAGATTCCATACTATCTGATTGGCCAGTTTATCTGGGTTAGTGACCCACATTTCGAAAATTGTTGGTGCTTGCTACTTCTTACCTCAGCTAGCTCAGGCCTCCCTGGCTTGTTTTTAAGCTGCCCTATTCGGGCTATATTTTATTTTTCCTAATCAGTTAACAGCTGCCAACTTCCTGGTAACCTGTATGAGCCCCACCCTATGGCCCACATGCCTAAAGCTAACGTTTTAGGTATGATATTGAACTGGGGCGGGACAGATTCAGTCCTGATCAGTTCAGAATTGAAGCGAGTGTTACGAGTGAGCCCAGGGTCCAAGAGATAATTGAAGGCAATGCAATTGTATTGGTGCTGAGACCAGTCATGGAAAAGCTGTCTGCGGTAATGATGAGTAGTAAGTGTCTCTGGGGTTGCGCGGCGAAAAGAGCGAGCGGTGCTGACTAACTGATCGGCGGAGCCATATTCTCGGCCCTGCACCCTGCACCATTTCAATATTTAATTAATTTTCATGATTAGCATATTCCGGTTCTTATTATACCTACCTAGCGGGCGTGCACCCACCTACTGAATTAACCCATTTCCTAAATTAAAAACTTTAACCGCAATTAATATGAGAAATTCGATAACAAAACGACGTTAAGATATAAAAGAAATATATATTAATAATGTATAAAGTATTTTATAAAGATTTTAATATAATTTAAATCTTTTTAAAATATATATTATAAAACGGATAAATAAAAAAGTTTAAAACAATAAAAAAAGAAATAAATAAAACTAATAAGCTTATTTAAAATATAATTTATTAAAACGTAAAATATAAAAGATAAATTAAAATTTAAATTTATATATAAGGTTATAATATAAGTAATATATATTATATTATTATAATAATAATTTAATATAAAACGAAAAGTTTTTAAATTAAAAACGTTTATAATGGTTTAAAAATTAAATATAATATTTATATTATTACGAAATTTATATGGTTTTAAAAATATTAATAAATAAAATATCTTATTTTATTTATTTTTATAATAATATAATATTATATAAAGTATATATAATATAATTTTATAATATAAAATTTATAAATTTATAAATTTATAACTTTTAATTATAATAAAGAAATTTAAATAAGATATAAATATATTTATTTAAAAACGTTATTAATTTATTTATTAATTAATATTATATATTTTTCTTAAATTTATAATTATAAATTTTTTAATTTTTTTAATTATATTTTTAAAAAGCTTTTATATAAAAAATTTATAAAAAAAATATAAAAATAAATTAAAATAAGCTTTAAAATTAAATTCTTATTATAATAATAATTATTAACTTTAAAAAAAATTTATTTTTAAGTTATATTATGTATTAAAATAGGGCGGGACAGAGTTAGTCCTTATCAGTTTAAAACCGAAAAGAGTGCTACGAATAAGCCCAGGGTTTAAGAGTAAATGGAAGTTAATGCAATTGAATTAGTGTTAAGACCAGTCTGTCTGCGATGGAGATAAGTGGTGAGTGTCTCCGGGGTTGCGCCCGGCGAAAAGAGCTCCTAGAAATACGTGAGCGGTGCCGACTAATTGATCGGTGGAGCCACATTCTCGGCCCTGCACCCTGTACCATTTCAATATATAATAATTATATACCGATAAATTCCGAATTCTTTTAACTTTAAAATATTCTTCTTTAAAAATAAAGTTAAACTTAATTTTAATAATATAATTTATTAATATATATATTATAATAGTTTATTTTCTTTATATTTTATTTTATTTTTTCATTTTTTTTAAAAGATAGTTATTTACATTAAATTAATTATAATAATGTAATTATATTTTCGTTTTAAATAAACATTTTATAGCTATTTATAGTTTAACTTAAAATTATTTATTTACTTAATATTCTTAATATTTCTTTTACGTTATAAAAATTAATAATAAACGTTAAATATAATTTATAAGCTTATTTCTTTAAGTTTATCTTTATTTTATTTATAAGTAATAGGTTTAAAATAATCCGTATATAAAATTTAATAATTTCATTATACTTATTTAATATTACGTAATTTGCTAAGAAATAAATTTAAAAAGTGGGTAATTTTAAGAAAAAAGAGCATCTTTTTATAACTCGGTATAATTTAATAATAATAATAATAATAATAATAATAATAATAATAATAATAATAATAATAATAATAATAGTAATAATAATAATAATAATAATAATAATAATAATAATAGATATTAAAATAATATTATTTTTAAAAACTTTGCCGGCATTAATATTAATAAATTCGCTAACTTAACGCCCCCGGTTATAAAAAAGCTATATTATCCCTTAATTCCCTTCGTATAAAAACCCTTTATAGTTTAAAAAACCCCTTTTATATTAATAATATATATTATATTTTTATACGGTAAACCAGTTTAAAACTATTTAATAACAGTTAATTCACGAATTTTATAAAAGTTAAAAAACCGTTGTTAAATATTTTAAAATATGTATCTTTTATATTGGTATAAATAAGTTAATTATTATATCTTAAATAAGGTTTACTGCAGCCAGCTGGCATAAGGTTCATTAAAGTCGAAGCTTATCGGCAACCACGTATCAGTCTGCTTCAAAGTGAGGTTCTGCTTTAAAGTAAGGTTTTATCAGACTAAAATATACAATCTATCTTAACCGTAAAAACTATTAATTAGTTATCGTATTCAAAGATATTGGGTATAGTATCTATCGTATGGATTATATATATAATGATTTTCTATGTATTTAGCTCAGCCTGGAAAATAAGGCTTAAACTTAAATCAACCTTGCATTATATCTTAAATTATCGTAATTATAATATACGGATTATATTTTATATCGAATTAAATTATGAAAACTTTAAAAGTTATTTAATTAATAATTATAATAACTTATTAAAGGTTATAAAAAACTTTAAACGTATAATTAAGAAAATAATAAACGATTATTACGATCTTTTTAACGTTTAAAATACCTGTATATAAAAAAATCCCTTCGGTTAGGTATAATTCGTTTACTTAATAATAAAATGTTTTTATAAAACGGTTAACTTTATTATAATTAAATATCGTAAGGCCGAAACGTATATATCCTTATTAGTTCGATTTCTGAAAACCTTACGACTTTAATTTTCTGAAAATAATACTTTTTAAAAATAATACGGCTTTTCGTATGCTTTTAAAAATTTTAAAGGTAAAAGAATTACGAATAATTTTACGGTATTAAAAACCCGTTATTATTAATTAAAAACCCTTATATGTAAAAACCTTATAAATAATCTTTAAATAATATTATTACGTTATTAAAAATGAAAAAAACTTTATTTTATTAAATTTTTAAAAAAAATTTAATTAATCTTTATTCCGATAAAAACAAACTTTATTAAAAAAAATTACATAATAACGGAAATATTTAATAATTATAACGAAAATTTTTTTTTTTAAAAAAAAGAATTAAAAAATTAAAACCCTTTTTTATAAACGAAACGAAATAATTTTTCGTAAGCGAAACGTAAGGGATTATAATAATTATAAGTATAACGCGGAAAATTAATAGCTTTATACTTTATTTATAATATAGTTTTCGTTATATTATAACGTTAACGGAATATCACGGATTAATAAGTAATGCGTGTTATAAAACGGTAACGCGTTAATAACCCCTGGAATAAAGCCTTTAATGTTAATTTTTACGAATATTATAATATTAACGATATCTTAAAAGAAATTAAAAATTAAAAAATTAAACTTTTTACTAAAAAGGTTAAAAATAATTAATTTAACGGAAATTCTTTTAATTCTTTTATATATTATTATAATATGTCGCATTTTATATCATCTTAAAAAGTAACAGATATGCAAAGTTGATCTAGGTTCAAGCCTTATTTTCCAGCCTGAGAAAGTAACAGTTATATTATTAGAATATTAGTATTAACTAAAACCGGTACAAATCATATACAAAATCAGGTATATCAAGTTAATACACGCATTTAGGAGGTATGGGTCGGTCTCTTATAGGCTACTTGGAAGCTAACAGCTGTCAAGGTGGCTAGGAAAAATAAAATATAGCCCGAATAAGGCAGCTCCAAAAAAAAGTTACGATGACGCCTTTTGGCCGTCTATCGGATATGATCATTTTTTGGACTTATGGTCTACCCTTATACACCTCCTATCAATCTGGCTCATGCAACGTGTATCGCTATTATATATAGTATTTGAATTGAGTTTGACACATCACAAATAGGGGGAAAGCGGTGAGCCCGCTTGAAGCATATCACCTCATCATCCCAGACACCCACGGAGACACCCCTTAATGAGGCGCAGCAAACCGCGCCAACAGAAACTCCCAAGTGCCTCTGGCGGGAAGAAGCGATAATTTTCCCAGAGAGATGATAAACAGGGTACCATCGCGCAAGAAATTGTTAGACAGAGACTCTTCTCACTACTTTCTGTTGCCATCTCCCTAGACCCCGATCTTCCCTCTATCACATTCCGCTAGAATACCTCGACACAAGACAAAAACACCATGGCTGCGACGATTCTCATCACAGGTGCCACTGGCCTGATTGGCTTCCGTATTCTCCTCACCGCTCTCGCGGCCGGCCACAATGTGCGTTACACGGTGCGGTCGGAAGAGAAAGCCCGGGTAGTCTCCTCAAACCCCGCAGTTCAGAAACTCGCGCCCGGCGACCGCCTCTCATCAGTCATCATCCCCGACTTCACCGTGGAGGGTGCCTTTGACTCTGGCTTAGAAGGCGTCACGCACATCATCCAGGCCGGCTCGCCCGTGCCCATGCCAACAACTTCTGAGCCCACGACGCAGGTCTTCCAGCCAACGGTTAAAATCACATCGGGGCTGCTCGCGTCCGCTCTTAAGACACGCACCGTGCAGCGCGTCATCATCACCTCGTCTATCGTGGCGAACCTCGGTCTCGTACCACCCCCAACCGCTGTGTCAGCCTCCACGCGTGTCCCCCTGCCCAGCACCTTCCCCTCCACTTTCAACAGCGGCTTCGAGGTGTACGTGCTGGGCAAGCTGGTCGAGATGCACAACTCGGACGAGTTCGTTAAGAACAAGACCCCCACTTTACTGTCTCCCATGTGATGCCCGGATATGTGTTCGGCCGCAACGAGCTCGCACTCGACGAAACTATGATGCAGACGCAGAACAGCTCCAACAATTTCCTGATGGTGGGCATGGTGGGCGGGGAGCTGCCGTTCCCCATCCATGGCGGCTTCGCGCATATCGACGACGTGGCGGACGCTCACCTGCGCATGGCATTCCTCGAGCCCCAGGCGGAGGGGCCCACGGATATTGGTATCGCGGCCAAGGTGGATTATGGGACGATATTCGATCATGTCGAGAAGGCATTCCCCGAGGCTGTTGCGGCGGGAGTGTTCAATAGGGGTACGGTGCCCACGCTGCCCGTCGAGTATGACTCGAGTGATGTGGAGAGGTTGCTGGGCGGGAAGTTGAGAAGCTTTGAGAGCGCGGTTGTGGATGTCGCAGGGCAGTATCTTGAGAAGCTGGGGAAGGAGAAGGCGTGATGAGTTTTGAAGCGACTGAGATCAGAGACTGGCACGCTTAACCTACAACCTACTAGACTAATTACAAGGGCAGGAACCCATTGTGAATTAACGGGGAAGAGACAACGCCTTTATTTACTGTCTTGACCTCACCGTTTTCCCCACTCCAAGAAACTCCGTAGAACCTTCTCCCGTCACATATTCGTCAGAGGCAACTACATTCCAGGTATGCGATGTGCCCTAGTCACCAGATTGAACATAACATGTAAAATAACCGCAGTTGCTACTGGCAGCGAATACTTCCATAGAGATCTATGCCCGTCCCTTGATCTCGAAGGAAGGGGTGGTTGTGTGGGGGGGGATATTTTTTATCTCGGAAGCCGGAGCCCACTAAGCCATTTGCCTTTGTGTTATGTCTCAATTCCTAGTTGAAAGTTGATTACGTCGACCTTACCGCGGGATAGGTCCCGCGTATTAGCAGGGACTGCCGACTGCCCGAGCACCGCACGCCACGGCCCATTTACCAAATGATGATGCCAGTAATATTAAAGCTGTTTTCCGGAAACACGGAATGGCACTTGTAATGTTGATGCCTAACAAAGAGTCCTGCCGCATCCAATACCGTCAATTATTCCACCATGTCCATAAGGAGGCTGCGCGGCAGATATGTGTACAAGGGGTAATGAGGATGAACTGTCGTCTTGCTATGATTCAGGTACTTATTCATGAGAATTGTGTGATGGGCCGAGGAAGTGCTAAGCGAACCTTGGGGGGAACACCCAAAAAGTTGGTGGCTAGCATTCCCCCAAAATGAGAGCTCCTTTTGGCGTCGTAGACCAGTGGCTCGGCTGTCGTAAAATGATATCTAGAAAGCTCAATGTGTATACTAATATGCCCCAGCAGAATTCACCCGCCATCCGGCCAATGGACAAACCTTTGAATCACCAGGACCGGAACGGGAGGAGCTTAACAGAGGAAGGGAAAAAAAGAGAAAAGATAGTAATAATAGTTGAAGGAGCGCAACCAAGATATGGTGTAAAAAAAGGAAAAGAATAAGGGGTGCCCAGGAATCACCTGGTTCCTAGGTATGAGACCCTGACCTCACACACTGAAGCATATATGGCTGAAGAAGAAGATATTATCGGGTTGACCTGTGAAGAGATCCTGTCTAAAAAGGAAGGTCATGTAGCCTCCTTAAATATATATAAAGAGTGATATTAAACGCACCTTAGTTTTTCTAGGCTTGGCACACCTTAGTTTTTTGACACAGCTGTTAACGGCCCGTAAAATCCTTGACGGCCCGATATATATAACTAGAATTCAACGTTTTAAAGGAAAACTGGCGGACTTTTAAACTTCGTATTTAAAATATGTATTAATATATGATGATTTATATATTAATTAATTGCTCTAAAAAATGCGAAATTGAATATTTTACTTCCATTATTAGGAAACTGTTACAGTACAGGAACAGGGGTTCCTGTCGTTGGAGAAACCTGTCCTCGGAGGTCTCTGAGGGAGACTCCGGGCAAGGAGAAGCTTGGCTTCCCCGCGCCAAGGTTTAGGTGATCTAATGGATCTAGGTAATCTAGGTGATCTGGGACTAGATCACGTAAATCACATAGATCAGACAGATCCACGACATACTCACTTGTTGGAAATGGATATATAACAAACGGTTTCTTATATAAATAGCACCTATTTAGTTTCGCTCTTTAGCTATCAATCTAAGCTCTTAACCAGAGGCAACTGCACCGTTCTTTAGTTAAGGGAAGAGTCCGTAAATCTCTTTAACGAACTCCCCATTCATTGTGCTATTGTTACCTGCAAATCAAGAACCCCCATTTCGGATACTGCTTATACCTCCAGGTAGATGTATGACAGGTTCGTTACAGAAACGTGGCGTTGTTAAGATATTCGTATATATGCTGTTATATGTACCTTAATTTTTTAGTATGTGCTAGTTGCGAATGTTAACTTGTATTATTTCGCAGGAATGTTTTAATTTCCCCAGCGCTATAATTCTATTTATATAAAACTTAACCGAAAAGAAATAAGGTAAATTCGAAATAAGGATTAACGGGATTTAAAAGTCCTAAAATATAAGTTTTAACTTTATATAATAATATAGTTATTAAGTTATTATAAAGAATATAAGAACTGTTAAAAGGTAGCTGGGAATAATAACAGAACGTTACCAATTAACAGGAAAATTAAGGTGTGCCAAGCTTAGAAAAACCAAAGTGCATTTAATATCACTTTATATAGAACAGTTATAATTAAAAGAAAGCGATACCGGGACTTCGAACAAGGTATCTAACAACGTATCTATTAATTATAACGTTAACTAAGCTATAGCATTACTAGCAGGCTTAAACTTTAATAATGTTTAATATATCCTTTTAGCTATTAAAAATTAATAATTAAAACTTTTACGAATTTAAATATTAACTAAAAAAAAGAATATCACAATGTTTTAAAAAATAAAACAAAATTAAAAAAATTAAGGTTCCAGTGTTAAGGGTTAGAATGAGATGTATTAATGATGATGTAGAAAGAGAGAAAGTACGGAAGTAGGCGAGCTGGCTAGCAATATATGGGCCTGCCAAGGCCTGCTAAGGCCCGAGCGAGCAAGCTAGCTACATATATGGAGCAGCCAAGGCTGCAGCCCCTGAACGCTCCATATAATCCTTAACATCCAGCTTCAGATTTCTGATACCGGAATCTAATAATAGAAAACTTTAATACGCATACAACTTATGCTTTTACGCATTATAACTTAATATCTTACCGTCAGATTATAAAACATTTATTAAAATATTAACTTAATAATTAAAGATTTAAAATAATTTAAATTTTAAAATTAAGAAAGAAACGGTATAAGAAATAAAAAAGAAAGGAAAAGCGATAACGTTATTATAATTAAATTTTCTTTAAACTTTTTCGATTTTTAAAATAAGTTTGCGAAGGTTTTATAACCGTACGAATATTTAATATAATTAAAGCCTAAATGGCTTAATAAGACTATTCGTAATTATAACGTTAATTAACGTTTATTTAATATTAATTTCTTTCGTAAGAAAAGCTTTCTTAAACCTGTAATTATAGATATTAACGTAGTTTAATATCGCAATTAAACGTACCGCTTTTTTAATAACAAACGGTATTAGTTACTTATTATATACTTAAATAATTACTTTTCTATTTTATTCTACCCCCATAACCTTAACGAACTGGTATATAAAAATGGTTTCCTTTATACTTTAAAAAAGGGTTAATAATTTTATTTCTGTATTTAAAATAATTATATCTTACTTATTAACTTTTTAAACACATTTCGGTACTAACGTTACGGCTTAGCTAAGCAGCCGTAATATTATATAATTATAAGCCTATTATACCTGTTATATAATTTCCTTTTTCTATTTCGGATAATAATAAAATACTTTAACTAACCCTTAAAAGCGATTAATATCGTAATACTTTATTATATCTTTAAAATAACCTTAAACCGTAACTTATTATTACCGCGCCTTAATCCAAACTTTATAAACCTTAAAACCGTTATTAATACGTTTTAACCTTACTATAACTTTACTTAATATCTTAATTTTAAAAAATATTACGAGTATTAATATTTTAACCTTCGAATAAATGTAAAGTAACGGGATAACGTTATTTATGCAACTTATTAAATTTTAAAAGATTATTTATTAATTCTTTATTAATTACTGTTATAATTTATCTTTTTATTAAGGGTTAGAATGAGATGTATTAATGAAGATGTAGAATTAAGAGAAAGTACGGAAGTAGGTGAGCTAGCTAGCTATATATGGGCCTGCCAAGGGCCCGGCGAGTACGCTAGCTACATATATGGAGCAACCAAGGCTGCAGCCCCTGAACGCTCCCTATAATCCCTAACACTTTTGTACGATTTTATGCCGTTTAGTTAGCTTTTCGAAACAAACGAATAACTTTTAAAAGTTTTAAGTAATATTTTTATTATTTTCTAAAATAATTATAAACGCTTAAATTACGAATAAAGCGAATTACGGAAACGTTTTATAATTACGAAATAATCCTTTTAATAAACCGGATAATTTTTATAAGAAAAGAAATAATTTCGTAAATAATTAACCGTTTTAAAACGATTAATAAATTAACCTGTTTTTATAAATACATAATAATGCGTACGTTTTTGTTACAGTACAGGAATAGGGGTTCCTATCTTGGAGAAACCGGCCTTTGGAACCTGGTATAGGCTCCTCACGGCTAATTTTCGGGTAAGGAAAGCTTGGCTTTCCCCGCGCCAAGGTATAGTAATCTGGTAGATCTGGTGGATTTAGAAACCAGATTTTATAAATCCTATAAATTTATGATATATTTATTAAATCCAGGATAAATATATAACGATCGGTTTTTTATGTAAATAATATTTATTTAATTTCGTTTTTTAATTATTAATTTAAGTTTTTAATTAAAAGTATTATTTTCCGATTAAAGGAAAAATCCGTAAGTTTTTTTAACGAATAATTTATTTATTATGTTATTATTACTTATAAATTAAAACCTTTATTTCGGATATTACTTATATTTTCAAGTGGATATATATAGGTTCGTTATATTTTGATAGTTTTTTAATTAATAATTAACGAATAATTTAAGGCCTAATTAGGCATAAGTTTTCTTGAATTTAAAGACGATATTATAAAACGACGTTTAATAAATAGATAATATATCCGATCCCCGTTAATAATCAGTAAAGGATTAATAATTAAAGTAAACGATTTACTTTTTATTAAAAATTTCTTTTAATTAATCGATAATATAGTATCTAATTATTAAAATTAAGGGTTTAAAATTTCTTTTTTTTCCTAATAATAACTTACCTTTGCCTTTAAGGAGCTTATGAAAGTATAACTTAAAAAGTCCGATTAAGAAAAGGAAAAAATTAAGGAGGTTTATAATACGAAGTTGGGAAAAGGGAAAAAATGAAGTTTATAACTAACGAGCGACTAGATTTTATAGCCGAAGAGGTTATGAACTTTAAATAGGAGAACGTTAAGTTCGTTAAATAATTAAAAAAGAAAGCTTTTACGTTTCCTTTAGAAATTATTTTCCGTCTAAAAATTTTAGTTTTCCCTTTATTTGGTCGAAATTAAGAAGGAACTGTACTTTTTTCTACCTATTATGGAATGTTTGATATTAAAGGTTATAAGTTAATTTCTCTTAAACCTTATAATGGATTTACGGACGTAAAAAGATTTCTAGTTAAGGCCGGATTTTACCTTAAGTAATACGAAAGTTTTCTAACAGAGGATTATTAAAAAGTAATGGCCATTTCGTAATTATTTACTAAAAAGGTATTTAATTAATTCAAACTTATTTTTAAGGATTACTAAATAAATTACTCCGATAATTACCTAAATGTTATTAATTATATTTTTAACGATTACGAATATTTTAAAAAACGAATATAAGCTTTATTCGGAAATATAAATAAGTAATAATATGTAATTAAATAAATATATAGATTTTAATAAATTACGTTAGCAGATAAATATACGATTAAGTTTAACAGTTTAATAATTATTTTTAAGTTGCCCTAGGACGTATTATTTTTCCCTTATTATAACGGTTTAAAGCCTTAAGTTAAGGATGAAATATTTAGGGTACCTAAGATAAACTTTTTCGAAAATTATACCGATAAGGTTATTATTACCGACCGACGCATTTTTGATCGATACCTTAAGAAGAAAGGTACTGGTAAACGAAATAACGATAAACGTTCCAGTAGTAATAAAAAAAAGAATAAATCTTAAAGGGAAGTTAATACCGCTTTAACGGAGTCCAAAAAAGATAAGTCCAAAGTTAAGTGCTTTAACTGTGGCAAAAAGGGCCATTTTAAAAGGGAATGTTATTTTTTACCAAAAAAAGGGAACCTTTAAAAAGGAAGGATTTTATAGCTTAAAAAAAAGGTCCGCGCCCGAACGAGACATAGATAGCGAGAAAGAGGATAAAAAGAAAGTAAGCCTTATTTTTACCGATTAGGAATTTATTGTTGTTACGATTAGTAAGGTCAGAAATAGCGATCCAGATTATAAAGATTATGCTATTTGCAAAAGTGCTACGGCCAGAGCTTATAAATATTATCCAGGATTAGTAGCCTCCAGGGTAATTATTACGTTAGGATATATTTATTATTTCGATATATAAAAGTATAAGATATATAACCAAGATAGTTAGTTACGAAAAGATTTCGGTAGTTATGGATAGTTATTCCCCGAATATTATATTCTTTCCGAATATACGGTATACTTTAAATTTCCAGTAAATAATTATAAATTTTTATATTTTATTATTTATTATGATTATAATTATTCCGTTTATTTACGCACTAAAAAGGTTAATAATTTTTGGCCAGGATATAATAAAAAATACTTATAAAATTAGACGATAAATATAAATGTATAAAAATCTCTTAATGGCTAAATTACCTTAAGATTTATTATCTATCCCCTAAATTAAAGTAAAGCTGGAAGGTTATAACGTAAGGATGTTTATATTATTTGCCGATATTTTGCGATAAATATAAACTGTTAGTTATAAAAGTACCCCTTTTAAAAGTTTATTATTTTAACCTTATAATTCGCAAAAAATAGGATTTAAGAATAAGCTAAAAGAAAATAGTTATTTTTAAATGCCAATTCGGCAACAAAAAATGGTATAAATATATAGACGATTATTATACCAAGTATGTAATTAGGAAAATACGCGAATAAAAATGCCTTTTAACCCTTAAAATATATCAGTTAAAAATTTATAAAAATTTTCGAAAATAAATGTAACGAACCTGTTATACATCCACCTAGAGGTATAAGCAGTTTCCGAAACAGGGGTCTTGATTTGCAGGTAATAATAACATAATAAATAAGGTATTCGTTAAAAACGTTTGCGGATTTTTCTCTTAATCAAAAAACGATATTTTTAATTAAAAATTTAGATTAATAGCTAAAAAGCGAAACTAAATAAGTGCTCTTTATATAAGAAACTGATCGTTATATATCCATCTTGGATTTAATAAGTATAGCGTAAATTTGCAGGATTTATATAATCTATTCCAAATTACCTAAATTCTCCAAATTACTATATTTTGGCGCGGGAAAAGCCAAGGTTTCCTTACCCGAAAATTAGCCGTAAGGAGCCTATACCAGGTTCCGGAGGCCGGTTTTTTCATGATAAGAACTCTTATTCTTATACTGTAATACTATTTCCCCTTTTTAATAATTTTATCCCAAAAATAAGAACCGTAGTAACCTTTTTATTTTATTAAAAGGGTTTTCCGTAACTTTTTAACTAATTTTATTATAATAGGTCGAATTAAAAAAAAGAAACTAAAAAGAATTACGCGCAAATTAATGCGATATTTGCGATATTCGCGCCAATTTTATTAAAGCTTTTAGGATTAAAGCTTTTCTTTGTTTTAATTATATTATAACGAACCTGTTATATATCCACTTGGAGGTATAAGTAGTATCCGAAATGGAGATCTTAATTTGCAGGTGATAATAGTATAATAAATAGGATATTCGTTAAAAAAATTTGCAAACTTTTCCCTTAATCGGAAAACGGTATAATTACCTTTAATTAAAGATTTAGATTAATAATTAAGGAACGAAACTAGATAAATATTATTTATATAAAAAACTGATCGTTATATATCTATTTTAGATTTAATAAGTATATCGTGGATTTATGTAATTTGCTGGATTTATGTAATCTAGGGCAGATTTAATAGATCCAGTAAATTTAGTAAATTACTTTAATCTTAATGCGGGAAAAGTTAAGCTTTTTCCTTCTCCGGAATTTAGCCGCCTGGAGCCCGCGCCAGGTTTTAAAGGCCGGTTTTTCCAAGACAGGAACCCCTGTTTTTATACTGTAATATTATTTCCTTTTTCTAAGGATCTTTGTTTTAAAGATAAAAACCGCAAGTGTCCCTTTTATTTTGTTAAAGGGGTTTTCCGTAATTTTTTAGCTAACTTTATTATAATAGGTCGAATTCAAAAAGAAAAAAGAAAACTTCGTTTTAACCAGCGTAAAGCCCGCGATAACCGTACGGTTTTTATTAAAAAATTTGGTTCCAAAGTTGTTTTTTATTTAAATTATATCCGTTTTAAGAAATTTAATTATTTTTTTATAATCGATATCCCAAGTTGTAATTATTATATCCGTCGTTAATGTTTAGGCTGCGACGTATTAGAAATAAACTTTTTGGTAAAAATTAAAAAAGAATATAACCGTTTACAAAAAAAGTAACGGGAGGTAAAAAATACTTTAATAATATATTAAAAGTTTGTAACAGTATAATAAAAATTTACCGAGCAAAAAATAAGGGAATTCGTTAGTCGATTAAAACGTTTTCGTTTTTAGTAAAAGGTTCTGAAAAATAAGGCTTACGTTATTTTAAAAAAGGGGTACGAATTAGATTAATTAGAAAAGCAGGAAAAACAAAAGGAAAAATAACGTCGTATGGAGGCAGAGCAAGCGCAGCTTGTTTCCGAGATAGATGCCGTGGTAAAAGTATTTATTTTTTTCGGTTGGAACGCCGAAAGCCTGGATTTGGGCGGGGGACCGTTATCGCCTGTAACCTTGGCCGTACTGGAGACGGTCGGTTAGGATTTTGCCGATAAAAATCCTTAACCAGGTCCATCGTATTCGTTAAGTGTTTAAGTGGTTTTTATATGTTATCTTTAGGTAAGTAATTTATTTATTTAACCAAATACTAGATCTTATTTTTAATTATTTTAAAGTCCAGTATTTTTTCGATTTCGTACTTATTATTATCTTTTTCGATTTCGAAATTTTTTTTAAACGGGGCGTTTTTTGGAGCTAATTTTAACAAAAAAAATATAAAATATAAGGGATATTTTTATAATTTTGGATAATAATAATTTATAATTCATTTTCGAAATAACTTTTTTAATTTTAAATAAATTAAATTTTTTAAAATTAAATTTATTACTGGATTTTTTCGTTTTAATTTGGGAAAATTTTAATATTACGTTTTGTTTTTAACGTAATAAATAAACCTTATTTTTTTTCGTTAAAATTAATTTCTTAATTTTATTATTATTATAATATTAGGTTATTTTTTGTTACAAAAATTATAATTTAATTTGGAAGTTGGTTTATATCGTTTTAATTTTTGTTATTATTATTTTTGTTCGTAAAGTTATCGTAATAATAATTAATACCTTACGTATTAATTGCTCCGGTCGTTAGGTTATTACGTTATGTTTATATATAGTTATATAAGGTAATATATTTATATTTTCGTTAACGGACGTATTATAGGTTATTTGCGTAAGTAATAAAAGTTTAACTTAATTATCCTGCTAATAATTAACGTAACTTCGAAAGTATTATTTTAGGATTTAATTTAATCGTTTTATTTATTTATTTGTTTAGGGATAATAAGTTATCGAAAACTTAAGTTTAATATTAATCTGTTTGAAAAAATTAATACCGAATTTGGATATAAAAAGCTTATTTCGGTTAAAAATATTTTTTTTTAATATTCCGTATTTGTCGAAATAATATCGAATAAAGGTATAGGCCAGTTATTTTATTATCGCGGGTTTTTAAAAAAAATAAAAAATATCCATATTTGGTAAATCTGTCGATAATTATTTATATTATATTATATTTAATTTTAATAACGGGGTTTTTTAATATAAAAAAATTAGTAATAAAATTTTAAGTTATAATATTTTATATTTTATTAAATATGTTTATAGGTTATAATAAATTATACGGCTTATAATAAGTTGTTTTAACCTTATTATAAATATTATAATCTTTAATTATTTATTTAATTATTTGGCAAAGTTCTGGAAAGTTATTTTTTTTTTAAAGTTAATTAATAATTTTAAATATTTCTTAATATTTATATAAAAAATTTTCGTAAAATTTTTTAATAAATTCCTTTTGTTATTAATGGGGGATATAAATTTTGCTGCGAAATAATAAATAGTTTTTATCATTTCTTTTTAATTATTTAATTTTTTTTATTTTTTTAAGTTATAAAAGTTTTTAAATTAAGTTAATTTTTTTAAAATTAGTTATTTTAAAGTTATATATAATAATATTACCTTATTGTTTTTACGATATAATATTTATATATATCGTTTAAAAATTTGTAAATCGTAAGTTTTTTTTTTCGATTTAAAATATTCGTTTAAATATTTTCTTTACCTTTAATATAGTAAATTTTGAAGTTAAATTTGGATAAAAAAATTATTTAATTTTTATATCGTTTATTTAGTTTTTAAGTAATTATAAATCGAATAAGATTTTTATAGTTTAAATAAATGTTAAATAATTTTTTAATTCCGTTAAGGAATAATTTTTATTCTTTAAGTATTAAAATACCCGCTAATAATTTTTTATCGTAAATAAAATATTTAAATTTTGCATCCTTAAAAGTTTTTAAAAAATACGTTATTAAATATTATTCTTTATTACTTTTTAATTATTTTAAAATTATTTTAAAAACGTAATTTAAAATGTTTATTTTAAAATGTTTTTTTATTATAATTTGGTAGTTTAATTACCGGAACGTTAATAATTTTGTTCTTAATTTTTTAAAAAACTTTTTTTATTTTTTTTTAAAAACTTGAATTTTTTTAACGTATTTTTTAATAATAAGTTTAATTAAAAGGTTAATAAATTTGCCGTAATTTTGGATTAAAGGTCGTATATAATTAATAAATCCTAAAAATTAACGGATATTAATAACGGTAATTTTATATAAGATTAGTTAATTTTTAACGGTTTTTAACTTAAATTTTTGAATTTAAATTTATTCCAGGATAATAATAAAGCTTAAAAAGTTTAACTTTTGGATATATTAAACGTTTTTTTAACGTTTATTAATAAGCTAGCTTCTTTAAATATGTTACGGCTAGCACCATACCGTTACGCCGGGGCAAAAGATTGGCGGAATGATCGCAATTGTGGCAATCATTCTGGTGCGTACAGCTGCATATATACTGGAGGTGTGTCACGGGACCCCGACCGTAACAAAATACTTCCAGTATTTAAGCGGTATATTTTTTATACTTTTTTAAAGTTTTTAAATAAATAAGAATATCGTTTAAATAAACGAAAACGAATTTATTTAGAAATTTCCGTAAGATAATAATAAGTATATATTAAAAGCTAATTAAAAGGTTAATTAGCCCTTATAACATAACTTTATATTTATAATATCCATAAATAATTTTAAAAGCGGTTTTTTATTTTTTACCTTTAATTATTCGAATTAGATAATAACCGTTTGGTAGGTTTAAAGCTATAAATTAATAGGTTTTATTAATATTTTCCTTTATAATATTTATTAGTATTAGGAAATATTTATTTTTAATAATAATATTGTTTAGTTATCGATAGTTATATACTTGTCGGTATATTAAATTTTTATCTTTATCGATTTTAATTTTGTTATTTTTTATTTTTGGTATTATTATAACTAGATACCTTATATGGAATTCGGATTTTTAAATATAACCTTTTTTAAGATTTCGTTAGAAATTTTTTTAAAAAGCTTTAATTTTCTTAGAATTTATATATTAAATTTGATAAAGTTTTAAATAATATTTTTTTTATAAGAATCTTATACTCCCATTAATTATGGTTAGATAACTTTTTACGGATTCGTTTTTTAAATAGCTTTTTAAACCGTTAATATTTAAGGGATATTATTGTTATAAAGTTAGAAACCCTAGCCTTTTTAATTATGTAATAAATTTTATAAAACTTTTCCTTAAAATTATCCCATAAAAGCGTTTATTTTTTCTAATTAATCCGTAAATTGCTGGAACGAAGTTATAATATTCCCAAAATGATATTATATCTTAAGATATCGGCGATATCGAAAATAATTCGTTCTGAATATTTTTGTATTTGGACCATAAGTTTTTTCGTTTTCCGGAAGATTCGATTATTATCGTAAATAAATAGGTTTTTATTTATTGTTCGAAATTTATATAATTATTATTTATATTTTTAAAGGATCTGGTATTTTTCAGTTACTTTAAAAGAAATAAAATTTCTTTTTATTCCGGAGTTAATTATAGCATTAAACGTATTATTTTTATAATAAATAAAAATTTCGATTTAATTCCGTATTTCTTTCCTTGCTTCGTATAAGGCTTTATATATAAAGGGTCCTTAGTATTTTACTTTCGAAGGCTTTTGTAATTTTTTAATTAATATACTTTAGGCGTTAAAAGGCATTTTTATTTGCGTACCTTTTTAACTGCATACTTAGTATAATAGTTATTTATATATTTGAATTATTTTCGGTTGCCGAATTAATATTTAAAAACATTTTTTTTTTTTTAGGTTTTTTTTTAGGTTTTATATTTTACGAATTATTAGGTTAAATGGTAAATTTTTAAAAAGGGTATTTTTATAGCTAAAAAATCGTATTTGTCGTAAGGTACTGGTACGTAATATAAATATTCTTATGTTATAGTCTTTTAATTTTATTCTGATTCGGGGTATAGGTAATAAGACCTAGGGTAATGTGGCTATCGGGGAATTTTTATATATTTGCATTTATTATCTAGCTTTATAAACGTCTCCTTATCGTATCTTGGCTAATTTCTTTTTTTTTTTTAGTTCGTTAATAAATAAGGTAATTATAATTATAATAGGTAATAAAATGCAGAAACCTATAATTACCTATTAAAAGTTTGGGGTATATTATATATTCGGAAAAAATATATGTTCGGGGGATAATTATCCGTAACTATCGAAATCTTTTCGTAACTGACCGTTTTGGTCGTAAATTTTCTATTTCTATATATCGAGGTAATAAGTATATTTTAACGTAATAGTTACCTTAAAGCTCGTTTATTCTAGATAATATTTATAAGCTTTAACCGTAACATTTTTGTAAATGGCATAATCTTCATAATCTGGGTCGTTATTTTTAACCCTGCTGGTTGTAATAATAACAAATTCCTAATCGGCGGAAATAAGGTTTACTTTTTTTTATCCTTATCTTTATTATTTATATCTCGTTCGGCCGCGTAAATTTTTTTTAAGGGTTTCTTTTTTTCTCTAAAAAGTAATATTTACTTTTAAAACGGCCCTTTTTGCTATAATTAAAATATTTAATTTTGGATTTATCTTTTTTAGATTCCGTTAAAGTAATATTAGTTTCCTTTTAGAATTTATCTTTTATTTTCTTATTATTATTAGAACGTTTATTATTATTTCGTCTGCCGGTACTTATTTTTTAAGGTATCGATTAAAAATACGTCGATCGGTAATAATAACCTTATTTATATAATTTTTGAAAAAATTTGTTTTAAATACTTTAAATATCTCGTTTTTAATTTGCTTTTTTAAGTTATCGTAATAAGGGAAAAATAATATATTTTATAGGAATTTGGAAATAATTATAAATCGGTTAAATTTGGTCGTATATTTAATTATTAAAATACTTTATTTAAATTTATACCTTTATTTAACCGCATATTATTACTTATTTATATTTCCGTATAAAATTTATATTCCTTCTTTAAAGTTATCGTAATTATTAAAGATATAATTAGTAATATTTAGTTAATTATCGGGATAATTCGTTAAATAATTTTTAAAAATAGGTTCGAATTAATCGAATATTTTTGCAGCCAGTAATTATAAAATAATAATTATTTTTTGGTATTTTCCTGTTAAAGAACTTTTATACCATTTAAAGTAAAATCTGGCCTTAACCAGGAACCTTTTTATATTAATGGATTTATTATAGGGTTTAGGAGTAATTAATTTATAATTTTTGATATCAGGCATTTTATGGTAAACGGGAAAGGGTATAGTTCCTTTTTGGTCGTAACTAAATAAAGGAGGCGCTAAAGTTTTTGGGCAAGGGGTGGTTTTAAAGAAAGGTATAGGATTTTTCTTCTTTAGTTATCGTACAAATCTGGCATTTTCCTTCTTAAGGCCTATAACCTTTTTGGTTACGAGGTCCAGTCGCTTATTAATCGTAAGCTCCCTTTTTTTTCCCTTTTTAACTTTTGCGCTAAATTCCATTTTAACTTTTTCCTTTTTTTGGTCGGATTCTTTAAATTAAACTTTAATACTTTCCTTAAAGGCAGGGGTAAGTTACTGTTAAGAAGAAAAGGACTTTCCTTGGCCTTTAGTTCTGGTAGTTATAAATACTATATTATCGATTAATTAAAGAACTTTTTCGATAAAGGGTAAATTATGTAATCCGGTTACTAATCCTTTACTGGTTAATAACGGGAATCGAGTATGTTATTTATTTATTAAACGTCGTTTTATAATATCGTTTTTATTAAGTTCAAAAAAGTTTATACCTAACTGGGCCTTAAATTATTTAT
This sequence comes from Monosporascus sp. MG133, assembly GCA_004155925.1. Classification (NCBI taxonomy): domain Eukaryota; kingdom Fungi; phylum Ascomycota; class Sordariomycetes; order Xylariales; genus Monosporascus; species Monosporascus sp. MG133. The sequence continues at coordinate 78,531 of QJNX01000166.1, read as the reverse complement.
TAGTTATTAATTAAGGAATTATTAAAATATAACGAACCTGTTATATATTTACCTAGAGGTATAAGTAATATCCGAAATAGAGATTTTGATTTGCAGATAATAATAGCATAATAAATAAGGTATTCGTTAAAGTAATTTAGGGACTTTTCCTTTAATCGGAAAACGGTATAATTACCTTTAATTAAAAATTTAAATTAATAACTAAAAAACGAAACTAAATAAATGCTATCTATATAAGAAACTGATCGTTATATATCCATTTTAAATTTAATAAATATGTCGTAAATTTATATAATTTACTGGATTTATGTAATCTGGGGCAGATCTAGTAAATCTAGTAAATCTAATAAATCACTTTAATCTTGGTACGGGGAAAGCCAAGCTTTTTCCTCTTCCGGAGTTTAGCCGCCTGGAGCCCGCGCCAGGTTCCAAAGGCCGGTTTCTCCAAGACAGGAACCCCTGTTCCTGTACTGTAACATATATTCGGGTTCGTAAAACCAAATATTTTTATTTCTTAAAATATTTAATTTATAATTATTATATTCGTTATTAAAGGTTTTTTTGTAACGTTTTAGTTATAAATTTCTTAAAGAAAATAAATGAAACATAAAAACATTTATAAAAGGCATAATATAAATTCGAAGATAAGTTTTTAATATATTAACAAATAGCGGAAAAAAAAACGAAGGAATTTATTAGTTAACTAAAACGTTTGCGATTGTAACAAAATTCTTTTAAAAAAAAGCTATAAAAATGTTTAAAAAAAGGTTAAAATTAGATTAATTAAAAAAACAGAAAAGATTGGAAAAGGAATAACGTCGTATGGAAGCGGAATAAGTTTAGTTAGCTTTTAAAATAAACGTTATAACAGAGGCGTTTTTTTTGATTGGAATATTGTAAGCCTGGATTTAAGTAGGGAACCGTTATCGTCTACGACTTTAACCGTATTAAAAACGGTCGGTTAGGATTTTATCGGTGGAAATCTTTAACAAGGTTTATCGTATTTGTTAGGTACTTAAATAGTTTTCATATATTATTTTTAAATAAATAATTTACTTATTTAACCTGGTATTAAATTTTGTTTTTAACCATTTTAAAATTTAAAATTTTTTCGATTTCGTATTTATTATCGTTTTTGTTTAAACGGGACGTTTTTTGGGGCTGGTTTTAATAAAGAAATATGAAATATAAGGTATATTTTTATAGTTTTAGGTAATAATAGTTTATAGTCAGTTTTTAAAGTAATTTTTTTACTTTTAAACGGATTAAGTTTTTTGAAATTATATTTATCGTTAGGCTTTTTTATTTTATTTGGGAAAGGTTTAACGTTACGTTTTATTTTTGACGTAATAGGTAAATTTTATCTTTTTTTATTAAAATTTATCTCTTAATTCTTTTTTATTATAATACTGGACCATTTTTTATTGCAAAAACTGCAATTTAGTTTAAAGTTAGACCTATATCGTTTTAATTTCTGTTACCATTATTTTTGCTTGCAGAATTATTACGATAATAATCGGTACCTTATATACTAATTATTCAGGTCGTTAAATTATTACGTCCTATTTATATATAGCTATATAATGTAATATATTTATATCCACGTTAAAGGACGTATTATAAGTTATTTATGCAAATAATAAAAGTTTAATATAATTTTTTTGCTAATAATTAACGTAATTTCGAAGGTATTATTTTAAGGTTTAATTTAATCGTTTTATTTAATTATTTATTTAAGGGTAATAAGTTATTAAAAATTTTAGCTTAATATTAATTTACTTAATAAAATTAATACCAAATTTAGATATAAAAAGTTTATTTTAATTAGAAAAACTTTTTTCTGGTATTCCGTACTTATCGAAATAATATCGAATAAAAACGTAAGTTAATTATTTTGCCGTTATAGTTCCTTTAAAAGGCAAAAGATACCCATATTATATTATATTCGACTTTAATAATTGGGTTTTTCGATATAAGGAAATTAATAATAAAATCTTAAATTATGGTATTTTATGCTTTATTTGATATATTTATAGGTTATAATAAGCTATACGGCTTATAGCGGGTTACCTTAACCTTATTACAAACGTTATAATTCTTAATTATTTATTTAATTATCTGGCGGACTTTTAAAACGTTAAATTCTTTTAAAAATCGCTAAATCGTTTTAAATATTCCTTAATATTTATGTAAGGGATTTTCGTAAAATTCTTTAATAAATTTCTTTTGTTATTAATGGAAGATATAGATTTTGCCGCGAAATAATAGTTAATTCTTATTATTTTATTTTAGCTATTTATTTTTATTAATTTTTCCGGGTTATAAAAATTTCTGAAATAGGTTAATTTTTTAAAAATAGGCTGTTTTAAGGTTACGTATAATTATATTATCTTATCGTTTTTACGATATAATATTTATATATAACGCTTAAAAGTTTTCGAATAGTAAATTTTTTGGGGTTTAAAATATTCCCTTAAATATTTTCTTTATTTTTAATATGGTAAATTTTAAAGTTAAATTTGGATAAGAAATTTATTTAATTTTTATAACGTTTATTTAGCTTTTAGGTTATTATAAATCCAATAAGATTTTTATAGTTTGAATAAATATCGAATAATTTTTGATTCCGTTAAAAAAGGTTTTTATTCCTTAAGTGCTAGAATAATCGCTAGTAATTTTTTGTCGTAAATAGGATATTTAAATTCCGCGTTTTTGAAAGCTTTAAAAAAGTACGTTACGGGATATTATTTTCCGTTATTTTTTAGTTGTTTTAAAACTATTTTAAAAGCGTAATTTAAAACGTTTATTTTAAGTCGGTTTTTTTTATATTATGGTTTAGTAATTTAATTATCGGAACGTTAATAATTTTATTTTCATTTTCTTAAAAAGCTTTTTTTACTTTATCCGGAAGTTTTAACTTTTTTTTTACGTATTTTTTAGTAATAAGTTTAGTTAAGGGGCTGGTAAGTTTATTATAATTTTTAATTAAAGGTCGTACGTAACCGGTAAATTTTAAAAATTAATAAATATTAATAATAATAACTTTGTTTAAGATTAAGTAATTTTTAATAATTTAAAATTTAAAATTTCGGATTTAAATTTATTTAAGGGCAATAATAAAACTTAAAAAGTTTAGCTTTTAAGTATATTAAACGTTTTCTTAGCGGTTATTAATAGATTAGTCTTTTTAAATGCTTCCAGTATTTAAGTAATATATTTTTCATATTTTTTTTAAAGTTTTTAAATAAATAAGAATAATATTTAAATAAACGAAAATAAATTTATTTAAAAACTTCTATAAGATAATAATAAGCATATGTTAAAAGCTAGCTAAAGTATTAATAAATTTTTATAATATAATTTTATATTCGTAATATATTATAAATAATTTTAAAGGTCATTTTTATTTTTCGTTTTTGGTTTTATAAATTAAGTAATAACTATCTGGTAAGTTTAAGGTTATAAGTTATTTAATTTTATTAATATTTTCCTTTATAATATTTATTAACGTTAAAAGATATTTATTTTTGATAATAATATCGTTTAGTTTATCGATAATTATAAATTCGTCGGTAAATTAGATTTTTATTTTTATCGATCTTAATTTTGCCATTTTTTTATTTTTGGTATTATTATAACTAGATATTTTATAAGTAATTTAGATTTTTAAATATAACCTTCTTTAAAATTTCGTTAAAATGTTTTCTAAAAAGGTTTAATTTTTTTAAGGTTTATATGGTAAATTTCGTAAAGTTTTAAGTAATATCCTTTTTTAATAAAAAAATTATAATTTTATTAATTATAATTAAGCAGTTTTTTTCGGATTCGTTTTTTAAATAATTTTTTAAATCGTCGATATTTAAGGGGTATTATTATTATTATTAGGTTAAAAACCCTGGTTTTTTTAATTATATAATAGATTTTATAAAAATCCTTTTTAAGGTTATGTTAAGAAAACGTTTATTTCTTCCAGTTAGTCTGTAAATTACTGGAACGAAGTTATGGTATTTTTAAATAACGTCGTATCCTGAAATGTCGGCAATATCGAAAGTAATCCGTTCTGAATATTTTTATATTTGGATTACGAATTTTTTAATTTTTCGGAGGATTCGATCGTTGTTATAAGTAAATAGGTTTTTATTGATTATCCGTATTTTATATAACTATTGTTTATATTTTTAAAGAATCTGGTATTTTTCAGTTACCTTAAGGAAGATAAAATTTCTTTTTGCTCCGGAGTCGATTATGGCGTTAAATGTTTTATTTTTATAATAAATAGGGATTTCGATCTAATTTCGTATTCTTTTTTATATTTCGCATAAGGTTTTATATGTAGGGGTTTTTTAGTGTCTTATTTTCGAAAACGTCCTTAGTTTTTTGATTAGTATGTCCTAGGGGTTAAAAGGCGTTTTTATTGGCGTATTCTTCTGGCTGTATGCTTGGTATAGTAATTATTTTTATACTTAAACCTTTTTTTATTGTTAAATTAGTATTTAAAAATAATTGTTTTTTTCTGGCTTTCTTTTTAGATTTTGTTCTTTACGAATTTTGAGATCGGAAAGGTAGATTTCCGAAAGCGGTATTCTTATAGTTAGGAGTTCGTATTTATTATATAACATCGGTAAATCATATAAACATTTTTACGTTCTGATTTTCCGGCTTTATTTTAATTTAACGTATTTTAGTTATTGGTGGGTTTTTATGCATTTATATTTATCGTTTGGTTTTATAAACGTTTTTTTATTATATCCTGGCTAAAAGTTATTATTTCTTTTAGTTCGTTAATAAATAACATAATTATGATTATAGGAGGTAATAATGTTTAAAAGTTTATAATTGTTTGCTGGGGATTTTAAATATACGGTACGTTCTGGAAGAATATAATATTTTAAGGATAACTGTTTATAGTTGCTGAAGTCTTTTCGTAATTAACCGTTATGGTTATGTATTTTATATTTCTGTATATCGAGGTAATAAATATATTTTAGCGTAATGGTTACCTTAAAGGTTATTAATTCTGGATAATATTTGCAAACTTTAACCGTAATATTTTTGTAAGTGGTATAATTTTTACGTTTTGGGTTGTCGTTTTTAATTTTGCTGGTTGTAAGAATAATAAACTTTTAATCGGTAAAAGTAAGGTTTATTTCCTTTTTATCCTTTTTTTTGCTATTTATGTTTCGTTCAGCCGTACGGAAATCTTTTTTTTGTTGGGGGATTTTTTTTTTGGAGTTTCTTTTAGGTGGAAAGTAATATTCGCTTTTGAAATGGCCTTTTTTGCTATACTTAAAATATTAAAATTTGGACTTATTTTTTTTAATTCTGCGGAAATAATACTGGCTTTTTTCTGGAATCTGTTTTTTATTTTTTTGGTACTATTAAAGCATTTATTACTATTTCGTTTACCGGTACTTATGTATCGATTAAAAGTACGTCGGTTGGTAATAATAACTTTATTATTACAGTACAGGAATAGGGGTTCCTGTCTTTAAAAAAACCTGTCCTCGGAGGTCTCTTAGGGAGACTCCGACCGGATAAACCTCGGGCAAGGAGAAGCTTAGCCTCCCCGCGCCAAGGTTTAGGTGATTTAATGGATCTAGATGATTTAGGTAATTTGGAACTAGATTACGTAAATTACATAAATCAGACAGATTTACGATATACTTATTTGTTGGAATTGGATATATAACGGACGGTTTTCCGTCTAAATAATACTTATTTAATTTCGCTTTTTAGTTATTAATTTAAGCTTTTAACTAAAGGTAATTATACCGTTTTTTAGTTAAGAAAAAAATCCGTAAATCTTTTTAACGAATACCTTATTTATTATGCTATTGTTACCTGTAAATCAAGAACCCCCATTTCGGATATTGCTTATATTTCCAAATAGATATATAATAGGTTCGTTATATTTTGATAGTTGTTTAATTAATAACTAACGAATAATTTAAGGCCCAGTTAAACATAAACTTTTTTAAATTTAATAAACACGATATTATAAAACGACGTTTAGCAAATAAATAATATACTTAATTCCCGTTACTATTAATCGATAATATGGTACCTGTAACTACCAAAGTTAAAGGCTTAAAGGAATCTTTTTCTTCCTAACAGCAATCTGTTCCTACCTCCGAAAAAACTATCGAAGTCCAGCCTGAAAAATCCGACCAAAAGAAAAAAAAAACCAGGTATAAAAATTAAGAAAAGAAAAAAATAGGAACTTATAACTAATAAACGACTGGGCCTTATGGCCGAAAAAATTATGAGATCTTTAAAAAAAAAACGCCAAATTCGCCCGATAGCTTAAAAAGAAAATTTTTATACCTTTTTTTAGAACCACTTCTTGTTTAAAAACCCCCGTTCCTTCCTTATTTAATTACGACCGAAAAAGAATTATACTTCCTCCTGCTTATTATGGAATACTTAATATTAAAGGTTATAAGTTAATTACTTCCAAACTTTATAATAGATCCATTAATATAAAAGGATTTTTGGTTAAGGCCAGATTTTACCTTAAATAATACGAAAGTTTTTTAATGAAAAAGTATCAGAAAGTAATAACCATTTTGCAATTATTAGCCGGAAAAATATTCGATTAATTCGAACCCATTCTTAAAAACTATCTAATAAATTACCTCGACGATTACCTAAATATTACTAACTATATCTTTAATAATTACGATAACTTTAAAAAACGAATATAAACCTTATACGGAAATATAGATAAATATTAATATATAATTAAAGAAATATATAAACTTTAACAATTTATTTTAACAATTAAATACATAATTAAATTTAACCGGTTAACGGCGATTTTTAAACTTCCATAAGATATATTATTTTTCTTTTATTACGACGGCTTAAAGCCTTAAGTTAAAGATAAAATATTTAAGGTACCAAAAATAAATCCTTTCGAAAATTACACAGATAAGGTTATTGTCGCCGACCGACGTATTTTTAATCGGTACCTTAAGAAAAAGGGAACCGGTAAACGAAATAACAATAAACGTTTTAATAAAAAAAAACCTAAGGACAGATCCCAAAAAGAAACCAATATTATTTTAACGGAATTTAAAAAAAAAATAAATCCAAAGTTAAATATTTTAATTATAACAAAAAAAACTATTTTAAGAACGAATATTACTTTCTAGTGAAAAAAAGGAACTTTAAAAAAAAATCCCTTAATCCAAGAAAAAGGTCCGCGCAACCGAATAGGATACAGATAACGAAAAGAAAGATAAAAAAAAAGTAAACCTTACTTCTACCAATTAGGAATTTACTATTACTACAACTAATAGTGTTAAAAATAACGACCCAGATTATAAAAATTATACTATTTGCAAAAATGCTACGGCCAAAGCTTATAAATACCACTCAAAATAAGCAGCCTCCAAGGTAATTATTACGTTAAAATACATTTATCATTTCGATATATAAAAGTATAAAATACAGAACCAAAACGGTTAATTACGAAAAGATTTTGATAACCATAAATAATTATCCCCCGAATATTATATTTTTTCCAAATATATAATATATCCTAAACCTTTAACAAATAATTACAAGCTTTTGCATTTTATTATTTACTATTATCATAATTACCTTATCCATTAACGAACTAAAAGGATAACAACTTTTAGCCAGGATATAATAAAAAAATACTTACAAAACCAGATAATAAATATAGATATATAAAAATCCCTTAATAACCAGATTACCTTAAATTTTGCTATTTATACCTTAAATTAAAATAAAACCGGAAGGCCATAACGTAATAATATTTATATTATTTACTAATATTATATAATAAGCATAAACTTTAGCTATAAAAATGTCCCTTTCGGAAGTTTACTTTTTTAATACCATAATTCGCGGAATATAAGGCCTAAAAAAAAGCCAGAAAAAAATAGTTATCTTTAAATACTAATTCGGTTACCGGAAATAGTTTAAATATATAAAAAACCATTATACCAAATATGCGATAAAAAAGTACGGAAATAAAAATGCTTTTTAGCCCCTAAGGTATATTAATTAAAAGAATATAAAGGCCTTCGAAAATAAGGTACCGAAAAGTCCTTATATACAAAACCTTATACGAAAAAAAAAGAAATTCGGAATTAAAACGAAATTTTAATTTACTATAGAAACAAAATACTTAACGTTATAATTAATTCCGGAATAAAAGGAAACTTTATTTTTTTTTTAAAAAATAACCGAAAGATATTAAATCTTTTAAAAATATAAATAATAATTATATAAGTTACGTATAATCGATAAAAACCTATCCATTTACGATAACGGCCGAATTTTTCGAAAAATAAAAAAGCTTACGGTTTAAATATAAAAATATTTAAAACGAATTATTTTCGATATCGCCGACATCTTAAAATACGATATCATTCTAGGAATGCCGTAATATCGTTTTAATAACCTACGAAAAAAAGATAAACGCTTTTATAAAAGAAATTTAAGGAAAGATTTTATAAAATTTATTATATAATTAAAAAAACTAGGGTTTTGAACCTAATAATAACAGTACTTTTTAAATATCGACGGTTTAAAAAATTATTTAAAAAACGAACCCGAAAGAAATTACCTAATTATAATTAATAAAATCATAAAATTTCCATTAAAAAAGGATATTATTTAAAACTATATTAAATTTATTACATAAACCTTAAGAAAATTAAAAAATTTTAAATTCTTTTTTAACGAAACTTTAAAAACGGTTATATTTAGGAATCGGAATTATTTATAAAGTATTTAATTAAAATGGTACCAAAAATAAAAAATGGCAAAATTAAAATCGACAAAAATAAAGATTTAATAAATAAACGAATACATAATTATTAACAACTAAACGATATTATTATTAAAAATGGATAATTTTTAACGTTAATAATTATTATAAGGGAAAATATTAATAAAGTTAAATAATTTATAATTCTAAATTTACCAAACGGTTATTATTTAATTCGAATAATTAAAGGCGAAAAATAAAAAACTACTTTTAAAATTATCTATAAATATTACGAATACAAAATTATGTTATAAAAGTTAATTAACGTTTTAAATAAATTTTAATATATATTTATTATTATCTTACGGAAATTTTTAAATAAATTCGTTTTCGTTTATTTAAACGATATTTTTATTTATTTAAAAACTTTAAAAAGATATAAGGAATATATTACCTAAATATTGAAAACCTTCGAAAAGGTTAATCTGTTAATAAACGTTAAAAAAAGTATTTGGCAGACCTAAAAACTAAACTTTTTAAGCTTTATTATTACCCCGGGACAGATATAAATCCAGAATTCCAAATTAAAAATTATCAAAAACTGGCTAATCCTTAACAAAACTATTATTATTAATATTCGTTAATTTTTAGGATTTATTAATTATATATAACTCTGAATCCAAAATTACCGCAAACTTGTTAATCCTTTAACCAAACTTATTACTAAGGGATACGTTAAAAAAAAATTCGAATTTTTAAAAAAAACCAAAAGTTTTTTCCAAAAGATTAAGGACAAAATTATTAACGTTCCGAGAATTAAATTACCAAATTATAACCAAAAAAATAACTTAAAATAAATGCTTTAAATTACGCTTTTAAAATAGTTTTAAAATAGTTAAAGAAATAACGGAAAATAGTATTTAATAACGTATTTTTTAAAGCTTTTAAAAACGTAAAATTTAAATATCTTATTTATAATAAAAAGTTATTAGTAATTATTTTAATACTTAAAAAATAAAAATTATTCCTTAATAAAACCTAAAAATTATTTAATATTTATTTAAACCATAAAGTTTTTATTCGATTTATAATTACCCAAAAATTAAATAAATGCCATAAAAATTAAATAATTTTCTTATTTAAATTTAACTTTAAAATTTACCATATCAAAAATAAAAAAAGTATTTAAACGGATATTTTAAGCCGAAAAAGAAATTACGATTTAAAAATCTCCAAACGATATATATAGGTATTATATCGTAAGGATAATAAAATAATATAGCTATATATAACATTAAAATAACCAATTCCAGAAAAATTAACTTAATTCAAAAATGTTTACAACCTAAAAAAAAATTTTAAATAACTAAAAAAGAAAAAAATTAAAAACTATTTATTATTTTGCGGTAAAATTTATATCATTTACTAATAATAAAAGATTTTTTTAAAAGATTTTATAAAAACCTTTTACAAAAATATTAAAAAATATTTAAAATTATTAAATAATTTAAAAAAAAATATAACTTCCTAAAATTCGACTAAATAATTAAATAAGTAATTAAAAATTATAACATTTATAACAAAGCTAAAATAATTTGCTACAAGCCGTATAATTTATTACAACCTACCGATATACTTAATAAAATATAAAATACCATAACTTAAATTTTTTTTATTAATTTTTTTATATCGAAAAATACCGTTACGGGAATCGAATATAATATAATATAAATAATTATCGATAAATTTACTAAATACAAATATTTCTTACCTTTTAAAAAAACTATAATAATAAAATAAGTAACTTACGTCTTTATTCGATATTATTTCGATAAATACGAAATATTAAAAAAATCGTTTTTAATCGAAATAAGCTTTTTATATCCAAATTTAGTATTAAATTTTTTTAAGCAAATTAATATTTAGTTAAAGTTTTTAATAATTTATTACTTTTAAACAAATAATTAAATAAAACGATTAAATTAAACCCTAAAATAATACCTTTAAAATTACGTTAATTATTAATAAAATAATTAGGTTAAATTTTTATTATTTGTATAAATAACGTATAATACGTCCATTAACGAAAATATAGGTATATTACCTTATATAACTATATACGGACATAACGCAACAACCTAACAACTAGGATAATCGATATATAAGGTACTAATTATTATTACGATAATTTTACGAATAAAAATAAAGGTAACAAAAATCAAAATAATATAAGCCCGATTTTAAATTAAATTATAATTTTTGTAACAAAAAATGCCTTAATATTATAAAAAAAGAAAAAAAAATTAAGAGACCAATTTTAACAAAGAAAAATAAAATTTACTTATTACGTTAAAAATAAAACGTAACGTTAAACCTTTCTTAAATTAAAACGAAAAAGCCTAATAATAAACTTAATTTTAAAAAGCTTAATCCGTTTAAAATCGAAAAAACTATTTCAAAAATTAATTATAAATTATTATTACCTAAAACCATAAAAATATACCTTATATTTCATATTTTCTTATTAAAAGCAGTTCCGAAAAACATTTTGTTTAAAGAAATTTTCGAAATCGAAAAAAAACGATAACGAATACGAAATCGAGAAAATATTAGATTTTAAAATTGTTAAAAATAAGATCCAGTACCTGGTTAAATAAATAAATTACTTACCTGAAAATAATATATAAAAATTACTTAAATATTTAACGAATACGATAAACTTAATTAAAAGTTTTTACCGGCAAAATCCTAACCGACCGTGTTTAATATAGTTAAAGTTATAAACGATAACGGTTCTTTACCTAAATCCAAACTTTCGGTATTTTAGCCGCAAAAAATAAATACTTTTATTACCGTATTTATCTTAAAAGCAAGCCGCGTTTATTTTACTTTTACGTGACGTTATTTTTCTTTTAACCTTTTCGGTTTTTTTAATTAATCTAACTTTAAACTTTTTTTAACATTTTTAAAACCCTTTTTAAGGAAATTTTATTAAAAACGTAACCGTCTTAATTTTTTAATAAATTTTTTTAATTTTTAATTTTATTAATGCCGTAATTTAGCCAACCTTTGTTTATTACTTTTTGTTCCTTTTTCGCAATTTTTTAAAATGTTAAAAAATTATCTTTAGTTTTTCGCTGCTTCCGGAATAAATAATCTTAAATTTCGTTCATTTTTCTTAAGAAATTTATAATTAAAACGTTATAGGATAAACGTTAATAACGAATATAATAATTATAACTTTAACGTTCTAAAATGAAAAAATAATCGGTTTTTTTAAACCGAATATAATTAAAATAAAAAAATACTTTAATATTAAATGTTTTTATTAAATTAATATAAATATTACGAAAATTAAGTTAGTTCGGACGAAATTTTTTTTTCTTTTTTTTAAATACGACTTATTATAATAAAGTCAGCTAAAAAAAGCTTAAGAAAAATCCCTTTAACAAATAATAAAAAAGTTACTTACGGTTTTATCTTTAGGACAAAAATTCTTTAAAAAAAGAAATAATATTATAATATAAAAATAAAAGTTTTTATCTTTAAAAAAACCTATTTTTGAAAATTTCTTAAGGAAATTCCGTCCGGATAAATCTTAGGTAAAAAAAAACTTAACTTCCCCGTGCCAAGATTTAAGTAATTTAATAGATTTAAGTAATCTAAGTAATCTGGAACTAGATTACGTAAATTATATAAATTAGATAAATTTACGACATACTTACTTGTTAAAATTGGATATATAACGGACGGTTTCCCGTATAAATAGTACTTATTTAGTTTCGCTTTTTAGTTATCAATCTAAACTCTTAATTAAAGGTAACTGTACCGTTCTTTAATTAAAAAAAAAGTCCGCAAATTTCTTTAACGAATATCCTATTTATTATGCTATTATTACCTGCAAATCAAGAACCCCTATTTCGGATATTGCTCATACCTCCTGGTGGGTATATGACGGGTTCGTTATATTTATCTATATAATTTTCGAAAGGATCCGTTTTAAGTATTTTAAATATTTTATTTTTAACCTAAAGTATTAAGCCGTCGTAATAAGAGAAAAATAATACCTCCTGGGGTAATTTAAAATAGTTATTAATCGATTAAATTTAATCGTATATTCAGTTATTAATATGGTTTGTTAAAGTTTATATATTTATTTAATTATATATTATTACTTATCCGTATTTCCGAATAAGATTTATATTCGTTTGTTAAATTTTTCGTATTAGTTCAAGATATAGTTAATAATATTTAGGCAATCGTTAGGGTAATTTATTAAATAGTTTTTAAGGATGGGCTTAAACTAATTAAATATTTTTCTAGCTAGTAATTATAAAATTATTATTACCTTTTAGTATTTTTCCGTTAGAGGACTTTTATATTATTTAAGGTAAAGTTTAGCCTTAATTAGGAATTCTTTTATATCGGTAGATGCATTATAGGATTTGGGAAGAATTAGTTTGTAGCTTTTGATTTTAGGTATTTTATAGTAGGCAGGAAGGGGTATAGTTCCCTTTTGGTTTCGACCAAATAATGGGGGAGCTGGGGTTTTTGGACGGAAAGTGGTTTTTAGGGGTGCAGAAGCCTTTTTTAATTATCGAATTAGTTTGGCGTTCTTTTGTTTAAGTTTTATAACTTTTCCAGCTATTAGGTTTAGTCGTTCGTTAGTGGTAAGTTCTTTTTTTTTTTCCTTTTTCTGTTTTCTTGCCGTAGGTTTTTTTAACTTCCTCCTTTTTTTGGTCGGATTTTTTAAGCTGGATTTTAATAAATTTTTTGGGGACAAAGGTAAGTTGATGTTAGGAAAGTTATTTTTTTCCTTAACCCTTAGTTTTAATGGTTGCAAGTATTATGTTGCTAATTAATTAAAGAATTTCTTTAATAGGGGTAAATTATTTAACATGGTTATTAATCCTTTATTAATTAACAACGGGAATTAAGTATATTATTTGTTTATTAAACTTCGTTTTATAATATCGTTTTTATTAAGTTTAGGAAAATTTATGCTTAATTAAGCCTTAAATTATTCGTTAACTATTAATTAAGGAGCTATTAAAATATAACGAACCTGTTATATATTTACTTGGAGGTAGAAGTAATATCCGAAATAAGGGTTTTAATTTGAAGGTAATAATAATATAATAAATAAGGTATTCGTTAAAAAGGTTTACGGATTTTTCCCTTAATCGGAAAACGATATATTTAAATAAGAATTTAAATTAATAGCTCAAGCATAAAAATAAATAGGTGCTATTTATATAAGAAATCGATCGTTATATATCCATCCTGGATTTAATAAGTGTGTCGTGGATTTGTAGGATCTATATGATCTGTTCCAGATTACCTAGATCCTTTAGATTACCATGTTTTGACGCGGGGAAAGCCAAGCTTTCCTTACCCGAAGATCAGCCGCGAGGAGACTACAGCAGGCTCCGGAGGCCGGTTTCTTTAAGATAGGAACCCCTGTTCCTGTACTATAACAGTAAGGTACCGAAGAGCCTTTATATATAAAACCTTATACGAAGCAAAAAAAAGAAATAAGGAGTTAGATCGAAATTTTAATTTATTATGGAAATAAAATATTTAACGTAATAATTAACTCCGGAACAGAAAGAAATTTTATTTCCCTTAAAGTAATTAAAGAATATTAAATCTTTTGGAAATATAAGTAATAATTATATAAATTACGAATAATTAATGGAAATTTATTTACTTACGATAACGGCCAAGTTTTCCAAAAAATTAAGGACTTCGTAATCCAAATATAAAAACGTTCAAAATTTTTTTTCGATATTACCGATATTTTAAGACATAATATTATTTTAAAATTGTTATGGTTTCGTTCTAATAATTTACGGATTAACTGGAAAAATTAAACGTTTTTATAAAATCTATTACGAAATTAAAAAAGTTAAAGTTTTTAACCTAATAGTAATAATGCCCCTTAAGTATCGACGATTTAAAAGGTTATTTAAGGAACGAACTTATGAAAAATTGCCTAATTATAACTAATAGGATTATAAAATTTTTATTAAAAAAAGATATTACTTAAAGTTTTATTAAATTCACCATATAAATCCTAAAAAGATTAAAGCTTTTTAAAAATTATTTTAACGAAATTTAAAAAAAGATTATACTTAAAAATCCGAATTATTTATAAAGTATTTAATTATAATGGTACCAAAAATAAAGGATGGTAAAATTAAGATCGAAAAGGATAAAGATTTAATATATTAACGAATTTATAATTATTAATAATTAAACGATATTATTATTAAAAATAAATACTTACTAACGTTAATAAATACCATAAGAGAAAATATTAACAAAACCAAGTAGTTTATAGCCTTAAATTTGCCAAATAGCTATTATTTAATCCGAATAATTAAGGGCGAAAAACAGAAAACCGATTTTAAAATTATTTACAGATATTACGAATATAAGGTTATGCCGTAAAAGTTAACTAATATTCCGGCCAGCTTTTAGCATATACTTATTATTATTTTACGGAAATTTTTAAACAAAATTGTTTTCGTTTATTTGGTCGATATTTTTATTTATTCAGAAACTTTAAAGGAATATAAAAAATATGTCGTTTAAGTACTAAAAATATTTAAAAAGGTTAACTTATTAATAAACGCCAAAAAAAGTTTAATATACTTAAAGGTTAACCTTTTTAATCTTTATTATTACCCTTAAATAAATCCAAATCTAAAACTTTAAATTAAAAGTTATTAAAAACTGGTTAATTTTAAATACAGTTATTATTATTAATATTTATTAATTTTTAGGATTTATTAATTACGTACGATCCTTAACTAAGGATTATAGCAAACTTATTAGCCCTTTAATTAGACTTATTACTAAAAATTTTATCGGAAAAAAGTTCCAATTTTTGGAAGAAACGAAAAAGATTTCAAAGAAATTAAGGATAAAATTATTAACGCCCTAATAATTAAATTACCAAATTATAATAAAAAAAACGATTTAAGATAAATACTTTAAATTACGCTTTTAAAATAATTTTAAAGCAGTTAGAAAATAATAAAAAATGGTATTTAATAACGCACTTTTTTAAAACTTTTAAAGACGTAAAATTTAAATATTCTATTTACAATAAGGAATTATTAACGATCATTTTTGTATTTAAAGAATAAAAACTATTTTTTACCGGAATTAAGGAATTACTCGATATTTATTTAGATTACAAAAATCTTATTCGATTTGTAACCACCTAAAAACTAAATAAACGCTATAAAAATTAAATAGTTTTTCTATCCAAATTTAACTTTAGAATTTACTATAATAAAGGAAAAGAAAATATCCAAACGGATATTCCAGGTCGAAGAAAAGATTATAATTTAAAAGTTTCCAAGCGATATATATAAGTACTATATCCTAAGGACGATGGAATAGTACAGTTATATATAACCTTACAATAATCTATTTTAAAGGAGTTAACTTAATTTAAAAACTTTTATAACCTAAAGGAGCAGAAAGAAGTTAGATAGTCGAAGGGAAATGATAAAAACCAGCTATTATTTTGCGGTAAAATTTATATCCCCCGCTAGCAACAAAAGGAATTTGTTAAAAACTTTTACAAAAGCTTTTTATATAAATACTAAGGAATATTCAAGACTACCAAACGATTTCCAAAAAATATAACTTTCCAAAACTCCGTTAAGTAATTAAATAAATGATTAAAGATTATAACGTTTGCAATAAGGCTAAGGTAACCTGCCATAAGCTATATAGCTTATTGTACCTATAAATATATTTGATAAAGTATAAAATACCATAGCTTGGGATTTTATTACTGGAATTATATACGATGCAGTATGGGTAATTATTAATAGACTTTCCAAATATGGGTACTTTTTACTTTTTAAAAGAACCGTAATAACAAAATAGTTAGCTTACGTTTTCGTTCGGTATTATTTCGATAAGTATAGAATACTAGAAAAGATTATTTCTGATCGAAATATACCTTTTACGTTTAAATTTGGTACCAGTTTTTTTAAGCAAATTAGTGTTAAGTTTAAGTTTTCCATAGCCTATTACTCTTAAATAAATGGTTAAATAGAACGATTAAACCAGATATTAAAATAATACTTTTAACGTTACGTTAATTATCAATAAAATAATTAGGTTAAACTTTTATTATTTATATAGATAGTTTATAATACGTCTGTTAATAAGGATATAGGTATATTACCTTATATAGTTATGTATGGATATAATGCAGCAACTGAAAGACTAAAGTACTTGATACGTAAGGTACCAGTTATTATTATAGTGGTTTTACGAACAGAAAGAATAATAACAGAAATTAAAATGATATATGCCCGACTTTAAATTAAATTGTAATTTTTATAGTAAAAAATAATTTAATATTATAATAAGAAAAGAATTAAGGAATTAATTTTAACGAAAGGAAATAAAATTTACTTATTACGTTAAAAATAAAATATAACGTTAAAGCTTTTTCAGATTAAAATAAAAAGGTCTAGCGATAAGCTTAATTTTAAGAAGTTTGGTTTATTTAAGATTAAAATTTTCTTTTTAAAAATTTCATGATAAATTATCATTACTTAAAATTATAAGAATATATCCCGTATTCCATATTTCCTTATTAAAACCGGCTCTAAAAACGCCCCGTTTAAAAAATCGAAATCGAAAAAGATGATAACGAATACGAAATCGAAAAGATATTTGATTTTAAAATAATTAAAAACAAAATCCAGTATCTGGTTAAATGGATAGATTGCCTATTTGAAGATAATATATAGGAACTATTTAAACATTTAACGAATACGATAGGCCTGGCTAAAAATTTTTACCGGCAAAATCCTAACAGACCGTTTTTAATGCGGCTAAGGTCGTAGGCGATAACGGTTTTTTATTTAAATACAAATCTGAAATATTTTAGCCGAAGGAAATAAATGCCTTTATTACGGCGTTTATTTTGCAAGTAAGTTATGTTTACTTTGTTTTTACGCGACGTTAAACTTTTTTTAATTTTTTCTATTTTTTAATTAATTTAATTCTAGGTTTTTTTTAATATTTATAAAGTCCTTTTTTTAAAGAATGTTTTGCTGAAAACGTAAGCGCTTTAATTTTCTAACAAATTCTTTTAATTTTTCGTCCTGTTAGCGTCGTAATTTAACTAATTCTTTTTATAACATTTTATTCCTTTTTTATTATTTCCTAGTACGTAAGAAAATTATTTTTAATTTTGCGTTATTTTTTTTATAAACGTTTTTACGTTTCGTTTATTTTTTTTAATAGATTTATAGCTAAAACATTATAAGATGGACGTTGATAACGAATATAATAATCATAATTCGAATATTCCGAAAAGTAAAAATATTTCCGTTCGTTAAACCGAATATAGTTTAAATAGGGAAAGGTTTCAATCTCGAAGGTTTTACTTATTATAATTGAAGTCATGCGAGAATTATATTAATTTATACGTGGTTTTTCTTTCGGTTTTTTTAATCCGGCCTGTTATAATAAAATTAATTGAAAAATTACGGAAAATCCTTTTAACAAAATAAAAAGGTTATTTACGGTTTTTATCTTTGGGATAAAGATCCTTAGAAAGGGGAAATAATGTTATAGTACAGGAATAAGGGTTTTTGTTTTAAAGAAACCGGTTTTTAGAACCTGGTATGGGTTCTTTACGGCTAATTTTCGGGTAAAGAAAGTTTGGTTTTTCCCGCGTTAAGGTATGGTAATTTGGTGGATCTGGTAGATTTGGAAACTAGATCTTATAAATCCCATAAATTTACGGCATATTTATTAAATCTAGGATGGATATATAACGATCGGTTTCTTATGTAAATATTACTTATTTAGTTTCGTTCCTTAATTATTAATTTAAGTTTTTAATTAAAAATATAATTTTCCGATTAAAGGAAAAATCCGTAAATTCTTTTAACGAATAATTTATTTATTATATTATTATTACCTATAAATCAAGATCCTCATTTCGGATACTGTTTATATCTCCAGGTAAATATATATAGGTTCGTTATAGTTTTATAGTTACGGAACGTTTATTTTAAGAAAACATTTTTATAATATATTAATAATATTTATTAATAGATTAATAAAACTATCGGAAATTAATTCTAACGGGTTAATATAATACCGTTTTAACGTTAAGGTTTTATAACCAGGCCCGAAACCTTTTACAATTTATCCCTTAATAATTCCGTAATAACCTTATTTAAATTACGTTTACTTAATAAACTAACCTTTTTTTGGTATAATAAAATTTAATATTTACGTATAACGGAACCGGCGGTTTATAAAAAGACGTTATAAATCAGATAATACGTTAAGAAAAATATATTAATTAATATTCCTTAATACGTTTAAAGTTCGTTATTAATCGGGGCGCTTACCCGTTATTTAATAACCGTATCATAGACGTTACTTAATGCTTTTATACTAGCGTTTATTTACGCATACGTAATAAACTCCATAAAATAATAATATACTTTTTAAACCTCGAAATATAATCGTATAAATAATATAACGTAAACGATATATTATTATTTTTAAATTAAGTTTATATTATTATTAACGTATTAAAATAAACTTTATAATATTTATTGATTTTATTAAAACTTAAAACGTTTAGTTAATTAAAGTTAATAATTACCAGCTTTAAGTATTATTACGTATTAATAAAAAATTAATAAAATGTTTTAAAAGCTTCCGTTATATAAATATCGTTCCGGTTCCGAAAACGAGAGGGAATAAATCTGCTTTTTAGAAAATTTTCGAATAATATAACGAACCGAATTTTCCGCAAACGTATAATTAAATATGTTAGTAATATATTATAATACTTTAATTACTTAATAATTTTCCCGTTACGTTAAAGCGAGACGTTATATAATTGGATACCGTTACCGTCAAAAATAACGCCCGTTAAAAACCTTTAAACGAGGAAAAAAATTAACGTCGGCGTAAGATAAACTTTATATATATTATAAAAGGCAAAGGTATCATTTTTTTCTTACCTAAACCGGAGGCTATAACTTATTAACGCGGACGTATCGGCGGTAACGTTATTACGTAATATTTATCATACGTAATAAAGAAAAGATTAATATTTAAAATATATAATAATATAAATCTTTGTTTAAATTATTAAAATAATAATAAATCCGATTTATATATACTAAAATGGGGCGGGACAGAGTCAGTTCTGATCAGTACGAAATTAAAGAGAGTGTTACAAGTAAGCCCAGGATTCTAGAGAAAATAGAAGTTAATGCAATTGATCTGGTATTAAGACCAGTCTGTTTGATGATGAATGTATGCTGATGATGAGTGATAAGTGTCTCCGGGGTTGCGCCAGGTGAAAAAAGCTCTTAAAAATATATAAATGGTGCTAACTAACCGATTAATAGACCTATATCCTTAGCTTTATACCTTGCACCATTTTAACTTTTCTTTTATAAGATAAAATCGTTTTCGATTTGTTTTAAAAAATAAATAAAAATTTAGTACGATAATTTCGAACGCTTTAAATAAACATACATACGCTTAATTAATTAGTTAATTTAACGCTTGTGCGGTTTGTTTCTTAACATTTTTAACTTAAGATTCCGTCCTTTACGTTTTGTTAAATTCTTCCGTTATTTGGCTTTTTTCCTTTTTTTTTAAGTTTTATCTTCCGATAATTTTTTAACGATTAATGCCTTATATTAAGACTAACTTGGCCATCCTTAAGGGAAATAAAGTTCGGGCTTTCGTTCCGTATTTTCGAAAATATTTCCTACTTATTTGTACGGTATGATATATTAATTACGAACCATAGTTTTTGCGCGTTAATTACTTAAGGCTGGTCGAGTTATATATTTTGTATTAAAGGTCGGCTTTTTAGGAATCGGATTAGGTTAAATAGGTTCGGATATCGAAGGTTTGGTCGGAATGAACGGGGAAGGAGGTATGGCCATATTTAAAGGTTTTGTAATTCGTCGTCGAGGTTGATTAATAAAAAGAATTAATAAGGGTTTAAGTATTTTACGTATTTTACGGAATAATTTTTTAATATTATTAATAAGTTAAAAAGGTATAAATTAAAGCTTAATAATAAAAAATCTTTTTAAAAGTTAATTAATATCGGATTTATTATTTTAAGTTTTAGCTAATAAAGAAAAAATTTTTCCGGATTAACTTTTTACGTTTTTTTCGGCGTTAAATTTTATAAATTTTAAATTAAGGTATTTTTTAAATATATCGGTTATGTTAATTTTTATTTAATTTTTATGTTATTTAGTTATTTAAATTATTAAATTATTTTTTATTACGTAAGATTACGGGTAATAATATAAAATATATAATTAATTTATAAGTTATAAATATAAAAACGGACCTGGATAAATATTATAACAATCGTAATACGGATAGGGGGAAAATTGTTAAGATTTAATTTATCTTATATTTCCGATACCGTCGGAATAATTATCGAAAACGATTAAGATTTAAGTAAATATTAAATATTAAAAATAAGCGCTTTAATCGGATATGTAATATTCCGATTTAGTGGCCTATAAGGATGTTATAGGTACGTAATTTTATATAAGCAATTAATTAAACGTATTTTGGATTTTTTAACGGGATTTATTTTTCGAATTAATTAGGAATTAATTTAACCTTATTATTACCGATTATTCGTCCGGTTTTTGGAATAAAAATTATATATTTTTAGGGTATTTTATAAATAATTATTTAAGTTAAGGTAATAATATATTTAAAGTGAAAAAAATGTTATTTATTATAATTATAAAAATACGTTATAATAACGTAATTATTATATCGTTTTAGTTTTTTGCTATTTAAAATGAAAATGGGGTAATTTTTTTTTATAAACGTTAATTATTTTTATCGTAAAGTTGGATAAGAATAGCCCGATTAAAGCGGTATTTAAAAGTAATTAACTTAATAAGATGGGAAATAATATTATTATTATGCATTTTTCGAAATAAACGTATTATATTATTTTTTCCTTATATAAGTATATTAGTTAATTGGGTAAGTTTTCCAGAATCCGAAATATTTAAATTTTGAAACTTTATTATTATTATATATAATACGTTTTTTGAACGATAATATGGTAACGATTTATAAACTGATTAAAAGGTATTAGCAAAATGGGGACGGTATTTAATGGCTTAAGGGCATTAATAACGGATAGGAGATAATTCGTAATATGTAGATATATGTATATATATTAAAGTATGTAGGTATAAGTAATTTAGTATTAAAGTTAAAAGTTGTATAAAAGTGAAAATGCGTTAGAAAGTAATAACGAATTATGTAAATAATTAATTAGGTACTTTTAAAATTAATGTATTAATTTTTTATTTAAAAACCTTATATGCCGAAAAAATTCTTAAAAATTTTATCCGATATTAAGTAAAAAAAGAAAGGAAATAGTTGTTATAACGTTCTTTAATTAGTCGCCTATTTTTCGATTTTTGTATCCGTACTTCTTTTTGTAACCTTTTTCTTTTATAATTATACCAACTTTTTTCTTTAAATTATATCATTTTTTATATTTTTTATATATTTAAAAACATTTTTAATTATTTTTATTTTATTAATTAATATAATCATAAGTTTTCGTTAGTTATTAAACCTGCGTAATCTTTAAAATTTTCGTAATAATATAAAGCCGGATAAAATAATTTATTCTTAAAAAAATCGTTCCTTAAAGTATAATCCAGTTTTAATAATCTTTTTTTAATTTATGATAATTTCGTACCGATCGGTTAAAAGGTTATATAAAATATATAAAACCTAGATTTTATTTTTACCCGATATTAAATATTATTAACGGTTTTTAATATTTTAATATTTTCTTCGGTTATATTGTATCGTATTAATTAAATCTTAAATATTAACCGTCGCTTTAAACCTTTTATTAATTTTAACGATATTTATAAATTTAATAACCTTATATACCGTTAATAACCTGTTTATAACCTAACCTTTTTTTTAATACCGGGTCTGTAATATTAAATACGATTAATATTATATATTATTTAACATTTTAATAATAAATAATTCGTAACTTATTAAGCCTTATTTTTTTCGTTTTTAACAAAAAATACGTTAAACGATTAAAATAAGTCCTAATTTTAGGCCTAACCCGGTTTTCGGTATTATCTAATAATTATCCGGTAATCGTCGATTAATATCCGTAATATTTACCTTTTTTAAAATATTTCTATTTTGTAATATTACGGTAAAATCTTTTTCGACGGCTTTAATTATTTAAACGGGTAACCATATTATTAATTATATTTTAAGGTTTTATATTAATATTAAAATATTATATTTCTTTATGTTATTTTTAATTATTAACGGAACGTAACAAAGTTTTGGAATAATTATAATAATATAAAGCTTATAATTTTTAAATATATCGAAATATATACCTTTATTACCTTTATTACTTTTATTACCTGGTTTATATTAATCGTTATTTAATATTTAAAATTATTTTTATTTTTATTATCGGAAGTTTTGTTAAAAGTTAATATATACGTTAACAAATTAAAAACAAAAACTTTTAATTATTACCGCAACTATTACAATTAGTAAATTCTATAAATTCTTACCATTAATTTATAAATTTGTTAATAAATCGTAAAACTTATTATTATCTTAAAAAGTAAGATTAAATCAGTTAACTGATTTTTAAACGATATAAAGAAGGTAGTTTATTAATTTATAAAGTTTTTTTTATAATTTTATTATTATCCTATTACGACCTTTAACGCAGTATAGTTTTAAAAGCCCATATTTATAATTAAGCGCTAGAGGAAACTTTTCGTAATACGATATGCAAAATATATTATAGCCGGTTATTTTTTCCGCTAAATATAACCTTATACATTATAATTACAAAAATTTCTAAAGTCCTTTTAAAATAGTTATTAAAAGATTTAAAAAATAATCTTTAAAATTTTAAATAATCGAAATATTTATAAAAACTGTTATTAATTATAAAAACTTTTAATATTATATTATTATAATGGTTTT
Organism: Monosporascus sp. MG133; assembly: GCA_004155925.1. Lineage (NCBI taxonomy): Eukaryota > Fungi > Ascomycota > Sordariomycetes > Xylariales > Monosporascus > Monosporascus sp. MG133. The sequence goes on along the minus strand of QJNX01000166.1, from coordinate 54,722 downwards.
ATATTAACGTTAGATTTATTAATCCGAACTTTTTATAATTTCCGGTTTTAAATAATTTATAAATTAATAGCGAAAGTTTTAATAATTAATATTTTTTTTATTAGCCCGGTATATAGTTTACGGGTTATAATAATACCGTCGACAATAAAACAACGTAGTAATATAAAATCATATTTTTATTTATAAAAATTTCTTTTAAAAACGTATATTATAAATATTAACTAACGGATAAATATACTTATCGATATTATTTATAAGTTATTTACGTTCGTTAGTAATATTTTAGCCTTATTAATAAATCTGGGTTTTAAATATTTTATAAAGCTATTTATAAAATGTTTAAAACCGTAAAAAGGATTATAAAATTGTATAAAAATATATTTACGTTCGGAAAAAATAATTTACGTTAAATATTACCGCCCTTAAATTTTAAATATTCTATCTGTTACGGTATGAAGGTTACGGCTTAACTAAGCAGCAGTAACATTATATAACTTTAAACCTACCGTGCCTATTAAAAAAAATTTTTTTTTTCGTACAATAATAAAATACTTTATCTAATCCTTAAAACCGAATAATGCCGTAATAGTTTGTTATACGTTTAAAGATAAACTTTTTCTGTAACTTATTTTTACCGTACCTTAACCTAAACCTTATAAAACCTTATGTTATAACCTGAAGGCTTGGCCTGTAATAGACGGTCGGCGAGTATGGGACATATCTCCGACGTAGGTCTTAGGTTACGTAACTGGCTTAAAGGTTTTAAAGGGCTTAACTGTTACGGCTGCACCATACCGTTACACCACCAGGGCAAAGGCAAAAGATCGGTAGAATGATCGCAATTGTGGCAATCATTCTGGTGCTTGCAGCTGCATATATACTGGAGCTGTCACGCGAACCGTAACATAAAGCGTTTTCTTAAAAAGGTTTAGTCGATACATCTGACCCTTATAACTTATTTCTTGATCAAAAACGCTAGCTACGCCTGCCCCGTAGGCGCAGCCCCAAACTTAAAAATGGGGCCTGATCTCGATAAGGTAAGCGAAACGGTCACTTCATTAGGATCGTCCGCTCTTCAACAGTTAATTCCCCTCACGCTTTCGGTCGGTGTTTGAAACTATACGACACAGCCAAACCAGCCCCGCCTTCAGCAGCTATACGAGTCGAATGGTCTTAATACTGACCCCCCGAGCTCTCAAAGCTGCTGGTAACATCCGAGGGTCTGAGTTTGTCTCCTCGCTAGTAAACCTATTTCTGAACTTGACCGCATTCAGCGGGTCGTCCCTATTCCACGTATGTTCAATCCGCTCCCACTCAGGGGGCACAGGTGTGTTGACCAAACGCGGATCATCCCTAGCCTCGATGTTGAGATCCACGTTGACATACCGTGGCCTATACTTACCATCCGCATCGGCTCTCACGTTGACAGCCCAGGGGCTTGGAAGCGGGCCGAGTAAGGCTTCTCCTTCCATGATCCCGTGCACGTAGGACTCGCCGATCACCGCGAACCCTTTTCCAGGGATAGGTCGAAGAACAGTGGGGAGTTCACACCCGAGAATAACGTGCACTAAATCCCCTATGTGTGAAGATAATCGTTAGAGTTGGGGTCCTCCGTTGCCTCCCGCTATGCCCAGGGTCTTCTCCCATGGTTATCGCGACACTCACCTACGCGGGTATCTCGTGGGCCCAGCCCAATGTACCCCCTTTCCAACACCATAATAGAGTAGCGATTGATCAGATTCACTACCCGATCGCCGAACCTTCCATATAGGTTAGCGCGAGGAGACCCTTGGCTGCCGCACATAAGGTGTGGCTTCCATTGTGAGATTGTGGGCTTCCAGTTCCCACGGCCCGGTATTCGATCGTTGAGTGTTCCAAAGGAAAAGGTATGTAGGTAGGCATCTAATAGAGAGCCTCCGCCGGCATACGCGATATCCTCAGTGGTTGTAAGTCCTGCTTCCCTCAAATAATCTGCTAAGTCATCCACGTCATTGATTCTCGGCCCTTGGACCGCCGCGACTCTCGCGAAACAGAGGCCCGTGGCTTCGAATACGTCTCCTGGAGCATTGACAACTGATTCCGACATCGAAACCCCTGCAGCTTGAAATCCCCAGTTGTCAGACGTAGCATCCCACTGATGGGTCCAGTCAGGGATCCAAGTTGGCCACAACGGTTTTGGCCTTCCGCAGTACTTAAGGAGAGATAGGCGTTTATATTGATTGACATACGTTAGCAACGCGCGCTTGTACACATCCATCAGCGAGAGAGAGTAGTCAGGGCGGAGCTGGGAGACAAACGCTGGCGGAGAGATGCTCATAATGCCGTATATCTTGTCCTTTGAGTCACTATTCTCCCGCCAGCACGTTATGTTTAATAGCTGGTCCAGCGTGTATTCGTGGAGCAAATTGGCGGACTCGTCCGCATATCTCAAAAGCCTCCTTAGGCCCCTCGACGGTCCATTCGATTTGGCATTGAGGCAAATAACAGCGCGACGAAATACCGGCCAAGTAACTTCGTCTTCTCCGCACTTGACGACAGAGCTCTCATTAGCAAGCTGGGCCTCCTGCAGGACCCATAGTCTTGAAAACCATGGCCGGGCAAAGAGGTGGTACAACGATTCCCATATCTGATCACTGTAAGGCAAATCTGTCGCTGCGTAAGACCAACGTGGCTGCTGGCAGCCAGGCCTAGGAAACACGTTCCCCTGTCGAGAGATCTCAAGCTGGCTCCCTAGGTAATCAAGATTAGACATCGCGGTATTGCTCTCATCCGCCGTTGGGCCTAGCCAGATAATTACCCGTACGGCTAGTTTGTATATCTCGCCCATGTGCAGGAGCTGTGTGCTGCGCTCTTCGAGATCATTTTGGTTGATGCAAAGGGCATCAATCCACATGGTCCTCGGCTTATCAACTTTCCGGAGGTGCTTTAGGGCATGGGCAAGGCCAGGTCGGAGGTTAAGCCGCGTTCTTCCAAAGAACTCATCTTCAACTATGGCGTTTTCAAGTGTTGGTTCTGAACCCCATACGTATGACAGTGCTTCATACTGGAAACTAGCCTGGTCTACCTCGTTCTGTGCCTCTTCGTAGTACTCTCTAGGATAGCACGGGTCAGGGTGTCGCCAGGCGGTATAGTTACCATCCTCCGAAACATTCGGGGAGGTAAAGAAGACACGACCCTCGAGTGTCCTATAGACTCCCCAGCCTTTAGGAAGCGACGCTCGAATTTGATCAAGATGCAACTGCCGGGAAGCCGGCCCCTGAGCCGCTTGAGGTAATAGGGCATGTGAAATATGGAGACGAATAGGCCGGTCGCGTTGGTCTGGTAGGATGGTGATGAGGCGCAGCTGGTCCTTCGCGGGGTCCAATACCTGGTACTGATATTCAGGTAGCCCGCTCGAATCTGCCAGATCTTTTCCGCCGAGATCAACCATATTCTCTGTTTGGGGCTGGGGCTGGGTAGCCGGGGTTTGCGACTGTCGCATTTTGTCCGCAAGAATGCACAATAGGGCAACGCCACATTTGAGAAATGAGACCTAATGACTCTATATCTGTGATGAGGATTAACCCTCTCTCAGACAGCACTATAGTGGAGTTGGAGACAAGACAGTTAAAGGTGAGAGTTGCCTCCGTAAAACTCTCCAGAACGGAGAACAAGGCCACGTGGTTCGCTGACTCGGAATCATGTGGTGGCGTCGTTAGGTAGCATTGAGCTTATCTCGTATCAGACACTCGCAGGGCCTTAGGTACCAGGTTGTTCCGTTTGAACACTTACTAGCAAAGACCGGCAAGTCCTATACCTAATGCATCACAGACCATTTACATATTTTCATTTTGGCGCCCCGCTGTTACGTCTAGGAATAAAGGGAAAACTGCGCTTTGGGATCCCTTTCTATTGCCTCAGCTAGCTCAGGCGTCGCTGGCTCTTATTCTCATGTACTGTTGTATTACGCTAAAAATTAACCAATCAAATCCCAAATCCCCATAACGAGCGAGCAAGGCCTGAGTTCAGGTTGTACGAACGGGGGTTTCGTTTGGCACATTGCCACCAAAATTGTCGAATTTCGTCCTAATTCCATTTATTTATCCCGATAAAATTATTTTGTAACTAATTTACGTCCGACAAGTTTAATATTAACTTATATATAAATTACGGCTAATATAGCTAAATTTAAATTTGGGATATGGGCAACCGTAACGGCTTTATAACAGCAGCAGCATAATTACCGGTCGCATTATCGTATAACCGGCGTCCTAGATATATTTTATATACGGAAAGCCCGTATATGGATTTTTTTCGGCTATATAAGTTATAATTATTACGTTATAACCGTAAGAAGGTTCCGTACTTAATTAACCGGAACGTTTTTATAATTATAACGTAATAATAAAAAATTATACGATTTAATAATAACTAAGCCAGCTTTCTTTATTATTAAATCACCTTTAAAAGGTTTATGGCAAAATATTATACGCGGTAATTACGTTATCGTAACTATAAAAACGTTCCCGTTAAAAGGTTAATATTAATTAAGATTTTTAACTTATTTCTTAAATATATTTACAAAGTTAATTCACCCCGGAAAATTTAATATACCGTTAAAAAAACCTTTTAAAAGTTTAAAAGGTGATGTTTTTTTTTTATTTTTCATGATTTTTTATTACTATTATTTTTGCTAATTCCTAAGATAAATCTTGGAAAATTTTTATGAAACGGTACTAGGCGTGCCCGAAAAATTATAACTTGATATCAGGCCTTGTTTTCAAGGTTTATGTTCTTTATAGGTCTTTTAGGAGTCTTTTATAAGTCGGTACTGAAGGTTACGGCTTTTAGAAAGCTTTAGCCACAGCTGCGCCGCAGGCGCAGCCATAACCTTAAACCTAGAGCCTGATTTTAATAAGGTAACCTTTTTATTACCTCGGCTAGCTCAGGCCTCGCTTGGCTCTTATTTTAATGTATAAGTACTGTTATATCACGTTAAAAATTAATTAATTAAATCCAAAATCCTACTAACGAACTAACAAGGTCTAAGTTCGTATTATACGGACAGGCATCTTGTTTTATATATTACCACTAAAATCATTAACTTTTTTTCTTTAAAAATAATAAAAAGATTTATATCAAAAGATTATTTTATAACCAAGTAACGTCCGATAAGTTTGATATGTTATAAACGCGTTAAATGTAAGCTAACGCATATATAAGGGTTGTTTTCAATTTTTTGGATGGAAATTGTAGCCATTATAAGTAGATTTAAATCTGAGAAATTAATAACCGTAACGGCCTTATATGACGGCTGACTGGCTTAACTAACGATTAAACCTAAGTCGTACGGTTTATATTAGCAGTCATATTATAAGAACCTGAATAATAGATTAAAGGTATAATTACGTTTGGTAATAATAGATATTAAAGGTGATCTGGGTAATTAAGTTATATTATAAATTGGTATTATTTAGATTATAGGAAAATAACGAACGTATATATATTATTTTTGGTTTAAGATATTTTAACGGTTTAAACTTTTAAACTTACTAAAGTTTTTAAGCTTATTATAAGTTTAAGAGGTTTAAAACGTTAAAGCTTTTAAAATTATTAAGCTAGTTATATAATCCGGGATTTATGTCGGAAATAAGGTTTAAATTTTCCGACCGTTTGTTTTCAGGCCAAGTTTTTAAGTTATAATATGAAATTTCTTTTTTAAGATTTTTATTTTTAAAGATTAATTTATTTATCGTATTTTTTTTAATAAATAACTTCGTTTTTTTTATATTATTTTTGGATTTATTTTGGTTGTTATATTTATCCGTATTAAAAATAAAAATTATTTAAACGTAATAACGTTTTGATTTAATCGAAACGGAGTAATATTTTTAATTTTGTTATATTCTCTTATATTTCGTATTTTTATCATAAATTTAAATAAAAAGTTTATAAGGTTTATTCCGTTTTTAGGAAATATTTTTGTTATGTTAAATATTATAATTTTTATAATTTGTTTAATTTCTTTATTTTAAATATTAACGATTTCTGGCCGAAGAAAAACGGTTAAAGCGCGAAAAAAAATAAGCGTAAAAAGTTTTTCATTTTGCCGTTAATAAATTAAATCGTTTTTAAAAATAAAGTAAAATTTTATACCGTTACGGAATTAAAATATTATATCGTAATATTTAAGGTACGGAATCGATAAAGGAATTTGAACGATTACAAAAAGCGTAATAATAATTAAAGACCGAACTCGCCGTTTCCGTATAGGCCGTTTCTTTTGTTAATTAATTATTGGATTAAAACGTATTTAATCCTGGTATTTCGGGTAATGTTAATAAAATTTTTTAATAAGCGTTAGGTTTCCGTAAGGTTTTTTATAAGTTTTTATGTATTTTTTAATTCTGGGTAATCTTTTTATTTAATTAAATATTATTTTCTGCCTTTTTCGGTATTAAAGATTCTTTTAACTTTTTATACTAGTACGTTTTTTATTACTTTGTTTTTATTCCGTCTGGAATTAAATTATGCCCGTTATTAATTTTAATAAGGAAACGTAAAAAACGGAATAGAATTTAATTTCAAGAAATAATTTTAATTAATAATTATTTTTCGAAATATTTTTTGCGATTTTATATGGTCCGATATATTCCAAATCGAATTTTTTGTTAGGTCGTTTATTTTGGATATTTTTGGTAGCTAGGTAAATTATTACCTTTTTCCGGAAAGTTAAATTTGTTAACCTTTTTTGGTTATAATATTTTTGCATTTAAATACGTACCAATTCGAATTTTGGTTTAATTTTTGCATATAATTATTTAAATTATTTTAAGGTAAGGATTATTTTAATATTAATTAAATTTCTTTTTATGAATTTTGGTAAATTTTTAAGGTAAAACCGAAATTAGCGTTAATTAGTATCGTTTTAATACCTTTATAATAACTTATATTATAGGTTAATTAAGTTACTAGTAACCTTTCGATTTAATTATTTTGTTTATAATTTATATAATACTATAAAGAAGTTTTAAGGATTTAATTAAATTTTTTTTTTACTTATTTATTTATAATTTAAAAGTATTTAAAAACTTATAATTTAATTTTAATTATACCATAAGGTTTTGCTAAAATTTTAACGTAAATATGCTATTTTTGTCGGATATTATTTTCATCGGAAATCCGTATATATTAATAAGGTATTTTAAAAAAGATATTTATTAATTATTCCGCGTTTATATTTTCGTTAAATTATAAAAAATAAGAAATTTTATGAATCGGTTTACGATTATAAAAATATTATCTTAATATATGTTTATTATTAAACTTTTTAATAATAATATTTTAGTAATAAAATTAAAAGTAATTAAATTTTATAATCGTTTTACGATTAGTAATGGTTATAGTTTTCCGTATAATTTATCGCGGCGTATTTTGGTTTTATTATATAGGTCGTATTTTTGCGAAAAGATTTTATTATTAATTTTATTTTGGGAAAGTAATATATACGTAATAGCCGTTTTAAGGTTTTGTAGATTTTAGGGTGTCCATATAACTGGTATTCGTATATTTTGTATGTTAGTTTTTTTTGGATATTTTTTTGGTACTTGAATTTTGTCCGGTTTTTTTTTCTGGTAGTTGATTATTATATTATTGGATTTTTTGATGTAAGTCGGATATTGTTTTTTTGATCGTTATAATTTGTCGTGGTTTTAAATATCTTTTTTTTGTTGGGTCGAATATTTGGTATAAGATTTTAAGGACTTTTTTTTTAGGTTTGGTTGTTTATTAAAAGCATTTATTTTATTATTTTTTGATGTTTTTTTATAAATAATAACGAAATGAAATTTCGAAAGGTATTTTGTATAATAAAGTTATTGTTTTATTAGCTTTCGGATAATAGTAAATCGGGTAAGTTTTTTATGGTTTGTATATATTTTGATTTAATGTAAGTTTTTTTCAAGGTAATATTTAAATTTTTTAAAACCGTTAATAATGGTTAGAAATTTTTTATTTAAAATAGCATAATTTAATTTCATTCTTTTTTTAATTTGTAGGAATAAAACCTAATAAGATATAAGTTATTTTGATTATTTTTGTATCCGATTATTGCGTTTAACGTATAGTTCGAAATTTTGGTTTTTAGTTTTACGGGGCGATTTAGGTTGTATATGATTAATATTAGTTTGCTTGTAATTATATCTTTAATTTCTTGAAATTTCTTTTGGTTTCGGTTATTTATTAGAATTCGGGTTTTTTTAATTAGGTTAAATAAGGGTATTACGATTTTGTTAAAGTTTCGAATAAATTTCCGGTAATAGTTAACAAATTTAAGGAAAGCCTGGATTCCGGTAAATATAATAAGTATTTTTTATTTTTAAATTAGTATTATTTTTTGGGGTTTATTCTGATGTCTTTGGAGGTAATTACGTATTTTAGGTATAGTACTTTTTATTTGTAGAATTCGTTTTTTTCGGCGTTAATTAAAGATTTAATGTTTTATAGGACCTGAAAAACTTTATAAATATGTTTTTTATGTTCTTTTTCCGAAATCGATTAAATAAAAAAATTATTAAGGTAATAGATGATAAAGATATCGAAATATTTGCGTAATACGTAGTTTATTATTTTTTGGAACGTTATAAGTGTATTGGTAAATTTAAAAAGTAATATCAGATATTCGAATAATTCGTATTTAGTTTTAAAGTTTATTTTTTACTTATTTTTTGGCTTAATATAAATTAAATTATATCCCTTTTGTAAGTTTAAGGTAATAAATTATTTAGTTTCGTAAAGTTAATTTTTATTTTAATGATTAGGGGTAAAGGTGTACGATTTTTAATTCTGATATCGTTTAATTGCCGGTAATCGATTATTAGCTGTAATTCTTTTAATTTTTTTGGTACGAAAAATATAAGCTAACTTGCTGGTAATTTGGAACGTTTAATATGTTTTTTACGTCGTTTATTTTTAGGGTATTTTCGTAACGCGTATAATTTCTGTTAATTTAGGTTATATATAGGATAAAAGGTAATCGTTTTGTTATTTTTTAGAATTATTTCGTAATTTTATCTGTTATATTTTGGTAATTTTATTTCGATTTGTTTTATAAAAAGTTATTCGTATTTATAATATTATGGTAGTATTTTAGTTATATTTTCTGGCTTTTAAGGTTAATGTTATAAATTATCGTTTATTTTATATAACCGTATTTTATTTATTATAATAATACGTTATATATATTTATTTTGCCCTTTTTTTTTATCTATGTTGTATCTTTTTAAGTAATAAGGTTTTTGTCGTATTTTTATGCTTATATTTGTTGTCGTCGTCGTTAGTTAAATGGTAAATTCTTTTTAATCGTTTTTATTAATAAAAGATAAAATAAACTTTATCTAGCCATTTCTTTAACTAATTAAAGGGTTATATTTATATAGTTATTTTTTGCCGAAAATTATATTATAATTTTACATTAAAATAATGTCGAAATTAATAATTTATTTTCGTTTTTAGATATAAGTTTTAAGGTAATTAATTCTGCGGTTACTTTATCCGTTATTAGAGGTAAATTTAGTACTTTTTGCATTCTTAATTTCGTAAGCTTCGGTTTTCCCTTTTTATGGTAAGCGTAATTCGTTAATTATTTCTGGTTTGATATAATTCGAATCGGTTCCGTAATTTATTAAAACGGTATATTATTTTTTCCTAATTCGTATTTTAATTATAATAGGAGGAATTTTTATTTTTTTCATTATTATGTATAAAGTTTTTTTAAAGGCTATATATTAATTCTTTTTGTTTTTGCCAGCTTCTAGCTCTTTTATAAGTAACGTCCATTTTTTGGAGTTTACGTCCGTAATTATTTTAATTGCTTTTTTTGTCAGCATAATTAAGCTTTTAGTTCGAAGGCTTTTTCTTTATATTATTTTATTTAATTCATTAAGTTGGTAATTTATTTTTTAAGGGTTTTGGTTTTTCCGATTAATTTATCGTTATGGCTTATTTTTCGTTTGTCGTCGTTATCGGTTGGTTTTGATACCCTTAGCGTTTTTAATACTGGGCATAATATTGGGCTATTTTTGCTAGACGTTTTCCGATTTTCTTTTATTTTTTATTTTTTTTCGGGGTTATCGGTATAGGTATGTCAGAAATGTAAGTTATTTATTATTTCCCATTAGGCTTTTATTATTATCTGATAAACTTATTTTTTTTACGTCTTATGGTCGTATTATTCGTAATGGTATATAAGGTTTTATTCGGGATAATTTTTTTCGGCCAGCTTTTTAACGCTGTAATAACGTTAATATCGTTTTATGTAGCCATATTACGTAAGTACCTATATTATTTCAGTTCTTAAAGTCGTTTCCGGTTTGGGCGTAAAATTAAATTTTTGCTTATATATACGCGTAACTCGTTATTAAATGTACCTTTATTATTTTTCGTATCGTAAATAGTAAGTTTTTTTGTTATAAATAACGTATAATTTCCCATATTAATCGGGCTTTTTTGGATATAAAATTTCGTTTTAATTTTAATACATTTTAATTTACTTATTTAACTTTTATCATTTTTATTATTATTATTTCTTTTTGTTACGTACGAAATATAAGTTTTTCTGGCGTTAACCTTTTTTATTCCTTATATTCTTATAACCATTAAATAATTATCAGTTTGATTACGGCGATACGTTATCAGGTAATTATAACCTGGGAAAGTACTTTGGCCTTTCGTAACCTTTTTCGTACTTTTGGAAGTAGGTTAAATTTTTTTTTTTCCTGATTATGCCAAAAATAACGGCTTCATAATTTTTGTTTCTTAGTTATTCTTTAGGTACCGTGGTTTAATTATTATATTATTATTTTTTAAAAGCTTTATATTAGTTCTTAATATGGCCCATTTTATTGTAATTATAATATTTAATTTAGCTTTAATCCTTTTTTTATACGGCTTTTAGTTTTGCGGATCTTAAATATATGCCGTAAAACGTATTATTTTTCCGTAAGATATTAGGATAAATAAAATAATTTCGTTTTGCCGTTATATTTAACGTTTTTAATTTTTTATGCGTACTATTAGTTATTAATTCTAATTATTATCGCAATATAATCGGTTCAACATTTTAGTCAGTTTTTTTATAAAGTCTTTTTTATATTCTTTCTTTTAAGTTTTTAAAAAATTTAGCCATTAATACTTTTTATTTCCAGTTTGTTTTTAAGGTTAACTAAATAAACGTAATACCGAAATTAAATACGAACTTTTTTAAAGTTAGGTTCTTAAATTATATTTCGGTTTTTATTTTTTCGTTTATTATACCGAAATTCTTTCGTATTATATTTTCGACCTTTTTGTAATTATTATATATTATCTGCATTTTAATTAATCGTAATTTTGGCGGAAACGTAATATATTTTTTTAAAACTGGTTCGAATTATATAACTATAATTCTTTTAAGATAACTATTTATAAATTTAACTATCGACGTAAAAGTTTTAAATTAAATAAGAAAATAATTAAAATAAGTTTAATATTAAGTAAGAAATATTTATAACTTTATAAAAATCCTATTAAACGGTTTAAGTTTTTATAGTTTTAATACTTTTCCGGGCTTTTTAATAAGTATTAATTAAATAATCTTTTTTTTCCGAAAGGGTTATAACCGTAAAGTTTTTACTTTTTTAAAAAATAATTCTTTTTAGGTTATTTTAAGCGAGGCAATAAGGCCGGTATTATTTTTTTCGAATTAAGCAATACGTTTACTTATTACGTCTAATCGTTAAAATATTTTTTCCTTAATAAAGTTCGGTTTTTATAAAACCTTTTTTGTCGTCCAAAGCTATAATACTTTCCGGGATTACATAAATAAAGTTAATAGATGTGACGGCTGACTGGCTTAACCAACTATTAAACCCTAGTCGTACGGTTTATGTTGGCAGTAGTACTGTGGGAATCTGAGCAATAGACTGAAGGTATAGTTACCTCTGGTAATAGCAGATGTTAAAGGTAATCTGGGTAACTAAGTTATATTATAAGCTGGTACTATTTAGATTATAGGAAAATAACGAACGTATATATGTTATTTTTGGCTCAAGGTACTTAAGCGGCTTAAACCCTTAAGCTCGTTAAAACCTTTAAGCCCATCGTAAGCTTAAGGGGCTTAAGGCGCCAAGGCCTTTAAGACCTTTAAGCCAGTTATGTAACCCGGGACCTACGTCGGAAATAAGTTCCAAACTTTCCGACCCTTTATCTTTGGGCCAAGCCCTCGGGTTATAATAATAGGTTACTTATTATTAAATATAATATCGAAAATATTATTTAAAGTTTAATAATATTATTAAATAAAAATTTATAACGTATAATAATTAATTAATTTAATTAATTATTAAATTTAAATTATATACTTTATATTATTAATAATATTATAAAAATTTAAATAATAAATTAAAAATATAATTATATTTAATAATAATAAATATTAAAATTAATTTAAATAATTAAATTATATTATAAACTGGTATTATTTAAATTATAAAAAAATAACGAACGTATATATTATTTTTAATTTAAGGTATTTAAGCGGCTTAAACCTTTAAGTTCATTAAAACCTTTAAGCCTATCGTAAGCTTAAAGGGCTTAAAGCGTTAAAGCTTTTAAGACCTTTAAGCCAGTTACGTAACCCGGAACCTACGTCGGAGACAAATCTCAAACTTTCCAACCGTTTGTCTTTGGGCCAAGCCCTCAGATTATAACACCTTATAATTACGACAACATAACCATCGGTCGCATTATCGCATACCGGGTTTCCTAAATATATTTTATATAAGAACAGCCCGTATATTAATTTTTTCGGCCGTACCGGTTATGATTATTACGTCGTAGCCATAAAGGCGTTACGGTTAAGGGGGGGTATGTAAAATAAGAATTTTAATTTATTCCTTCGATATTTCTGCCAAATAAGGCATATTTTAAAAGTTTTATAAACCGCCAAAACGCCCTTTTAAAATTATATTTAATAATTATTTTTGTTTTTTTATTATTATGTATTATTATTATATTATAATTCCTTGTTTATAAATTCGATTGTTTAAAACTAATAAGAATATATGTATAACGGAAATAAAAAATTATAGTTTACTACTAGGCCGTATTTTTAAGATTAGTTTTTTTATAAATAATTTTATAATTATTTTTATAGGTTGGTACTTAAAGCTATAGTGTTATAACCTAAGGGCTTGGCTTTCTGGCGGACGATCGGAAGATGTAAATGGCATTCCCGATGTAGACCTTAAGTTACGTAATATGGACCCGGATGAACCTAACGGATCCAAAGAGATTTATGAACTTGAAAGGTATGGATCTGAAAGGATCCCCCGGATCCATACGAATCCAATTTACTTATATGATACGGATCTGAATAGATTTAACGGATCCAAACAGAGCCCTGCTTAAATATATAGGTTTATTATTTCTATAACTTAAATAATATTAGATTATAATACAACTTAGTTTTTTAAATAACTGTTCATATTAATTATTATTAAATATAATTATATTTTTAACTTATTTTATAAAGTTTTTTAATTTTATTACTAATATAAACCTTACGATTTAAGTTTTATAATTAGTTATATTAATTATCCGTTATACGTTACAAGTTTTTATTTAATATTATTATTATAAAACTTTAAATAATATATCGTTTTTATATCGATTGCCGTTAAAAAACTTACCGTTTAATAGTTTTAAAAAAATCTAAAAACTAAAAATAATTATTTAAAATTATCGGAACGAAAACTAAATTTCTTTAGGATAATATTAAGATTAAAACCGAAAACCCATAACCTTACGACGGCAAAGAAAGCGTTAAAAGTTTCCTTACGTAAGTTAGTATCTACTTACGTTTCGTTAAGATTATTAACGAAACTAATAAAATTCTTACGGTAATAATATTTTTAATTAAAGATACGTTTAATTAATTTAACTTTGCCTTATAAAACTATTTCAAAAATGCGAAATTGAATTAATAATAATTTACTAAAACCTTTTTCTAATCTTAAGTTAATTTTAAAACCCCGCATAAAAACCGTACCGTAATATACTAATTATTATACCTTATAGTTAAAATAAGATAAATATATAATAAAGAATTCTTTTTTATAATACTTATTAAAACGAATTATATGTTATTTATATTCTATTTAAAACAAAAGTCTTATAATTATAAATAAAAATAATAATAAAGTTCCACGTAATAAATAACTATTAAAACGTTATAGTACGAATATAGTTTTAAATGTTAAAAATATTATAGTAGTATGCGATTTATCTCAGGACGTTTAATTATAAAATGTATTTTAGTTTAACCAAAACCGTATTATTATTTAAGTAATAATACTGTTACATTAATCATTTATAATATCTTAAATATATTCTTATTTAACGTAATAAAACTTTTGCAAATATTTAACCGCCTTAAAATACTAATCGTATCCCGTAATATATCAGAAACAAAAAGAAACTTACTTAATAAATAAAGTAAATTATTATTCTTAATTTTAAAAAGGAATGTTATTATAACTGTTACGGCGCTGGTAATTAGCAATTTAATTGCAAAAGTCTATAGTGCTGGGAAGTTGCCCCGGAGATTAGCCAACCGCGCTAACGGCAACACCTTATCATATTATCTAAAATTCTTATATGGCCCTTATAATATTTTTTTTTTCCTTAGCTTTAGATTTTACTAAATATGTAGCTAATAATTAGGCTTCGACCTAATTCAACCTGCTACGCCGTAACATAATTTAAAGCTTATTCCTAATTGCCTAAAAAGGCTTAATAATATCTTACCTGAATCGAAAGGATCCGTTACGTAATACGCGATCTACTGACGGATAGGTTAGCCGGCTTGGTATAAGCATTATCCCGGCTGGGCTTTGTCGAACTTATACCTAAACCCGAAATTAACGTATCCTGATTAATAATAATAACAAAAACCGTTAAAAAACGCGTTACGGTTAAAACCGACGCCGTTAACCAAAAAGTGGTTAATAAGATTTACGAAAAAGTTAAAAAAAAGGTTTGTTTTAATATAAATAATTTCGAACGGTTTATGCAAAAAGAAACTTATATACTGAATACTTACTTCAGACGATAATCCGTAAACGTATCCCGTTACGTATTATAATAGGTAATTAAATTTATTACGGTTAAATATAACGAAAAAAAAATTTTTTATAACTTATTATAATTAAAACCGAACTTTTAACTTAAAAGTAATTTAATTAAGACCGATATAAATATATTATTACCGACCTAATTAATAACGTAAAAAGAAAAAATAAATAAGATAAACGAATATTATGTTAAAAAAGTAAGCAAACCCGCTATATTTTTTAACGCAGTTATTATTTATAATAAAAACCTGGGGCTTATTTACCAAGGTATTATCGGCGAAGAAAAATAGCTCCAACTTATTGTAACGAACCTGTTATACATCCACCTGGAGGTATGAGCAGTATCCGAAATGGGGGTTCTTGATTTGCAGGTAATAATAGCATAATGAATAGGGTGTTCGTTAAAGAGATTTGCGGATTTTTCCCTTAATTAAAGAACGGTGTAGTTGTTTCTGGTTAAGAGTTTAGATTAATAGTTAAAGAGCGAAATTAAATAAATGTTATTTATATAGGAAACCGATCGTTATATATCCATCCTGGATTTAATGAGTGTGTCGTAGATTTGTGGGATTTGTGGGATTTGTTCCAGATTATCCAGATTTTTTAGATTATTATGTTTGGGCGCGGGGAAAGTTAAGCTTTCTTTATCCGAAAATTAGCCGTAAGGAGCCCATATTAGGCTTTAGAGGCCGGTTTTTTCGAGATAGGAATTTTTGTTCCTGTACTGTAATATTATTTCCCTTTTTTAAGGATTTTTATCCTAAAGATAAGAACCGTAGGTAGCCTTGTTTATTTCGTTGGAGGAGTTTTCCGTAGCTTTTTAGCTAACTTTATTATGATAGGTTGAATTAAAAGAGAAAAAAGAAAAAGGAAATTACGTAAAAATTAACGCGATATTTATAATATTCGTATTGATTTAATTAGGACCTTTAGAATTAAAGCTTTTTTTTGTTTTAATTATATTCGGTTCGGTAAAACCGATTATTTTTATTCCTTGGAATATTTGGTTTGTGATTGTTATATTTGTTATTAGCGACTTTTTTGTAACGTTTTGGTTATGAATTTTTTGAAGAAGGTAAACGAGATGTAAAAACGTTTGTAAAGAAAATAACGTAAATTTAAGGATAAATTTTTGGCGTACTAGGAGGTAGCGGAAAAAAAACGAAAAAATTTATTAGCCGATTAAAACGTTTGCGATTGTAACAGGATTTTTTAAAAAAAAAGGTTATGGAAATGTTAAAGGAAAGTTTGGAATTAGATTAGTTAAAGGAACGGAAGAAATTGGAAGAAAAGTAATACCGTATGGAAGCAGAATAAGTTTAATTAGTTTCCGAAATGAACGTTATAACGGGGACGTCCTTTTTCGATTAGAATACCGTAGGTTTGGATTTGGGTAAGGGATCGTTATTGCCTGCGACTTTAGCCGTATTAAAAACGGTCGGTTAGGATTTTGCCGATGAAAGTCCTTAATTAGGTTTATCGTATTCGTTAGGTATTTAAGTGGTTTTTATGTATTGTTTTTAGGTAGGCAATTTATTTATTTAACTAAATATTAAATTTTATTTTTAATTATTTTAAAGTTTAGTATTTTTTCGATTTCGTATTCGTTATCGTCCTTTTTAATTTCGAGGTTTTTTTTAAGCGGAACGTTTTTTGGGGCTGGTTTTAATAAAGAAATATGGAATATAAGGTATATTCTTATAGTTTTGGGTAGTAATAATTTGTAGTTAGTTTTTGAAATAACTTTTTTAATTTTAAACGGATTAAGTTTTTTGAAATTAAGTTTATTATTAGGTTTTTTTGTTTTAATTTGGGAAAGGTTTAATGTCGCGTTTTGTTTTTGGCGTAATAAGTAGATTTTGTTTTTTTTTGCTAAAATTGGTTCTTTAATTTTTTTCTTATTGTAATATTGGGCCATTTTTTGTTGTAAAAATTATAATTTAGTTTATAATCGGGTTTATATTATTTTAATTTTTGTTATTATTATTTTTGTTTATAAAGTTATCGTAATAATAACTGGGGTTTTGCGTATTAATTATTTTGATTGTTAGGTTATTACGTTATGTTTATATATAACTATATGGGGTAATATGTTTATGTTTTCGTTAACGGACGTATTATAGGTTATTTGTATAAGTGGTAAAAGTTCGACCTAATTATTTTGTTAATAATTAACGTAATTTCGAAAGTATTATTTTAAGGTTTGGTTTAATCGTTTTGTTTAATTATTTATTTGGGGGTAATAGGTTGTTAAAAATTTAAGCTTAGTATTAATTTTTTTAAAAAAGCTGGTATCGAATTTGGACGTAAAAAGCTTATTTCGGTCGGAAATGATTTTTTTTGGCATTCCGTATTTATTAAAATAGTACCGAATAAAGGTATAGGTTAGTTATTTTGCCGTTACGGTTTTTTTAAAGGGTAAAAAGTATTTATATTTAATAAATTTGTTAATAATTACTTATATTATATCGTATTTAATTTTAGTAACGGGGTTTTTCGATATAAGAAAATTGGTAACAAAATTTTAAATTATGGTATTTTATGTTTTGTTTGGTACGTCCGTAGGTTATAGTAAGTTATATGGTATATGGCAAGTTATTTTTGCCTTATTGCAAATATTATAATTTTTAATTATTTGCTTGATTATTTGGCAAAGTTTTAAGAAATTATATTTTTCTTAAAGTCGTTTGGTGGTTTTGAATATTTTTTAGTATCTATATAAAGGATTTTCGTAAAATTTCTGGACGAATTTTTTTTGTTGCTGGTAAGGGATATAAATTTTGTCGTAAAATATTAATTAGTTCTTATCGTTTTTTTTTAGTTGTTTGATTTTTTTTTATTTTTTAAGGTTATAGGAGTTTTTAAATTAAATTAACTTTTTTAAAGTTGGTTGTTTTAAAGTTATATATAACTGTATTATTTTATCGTTCTTACGATATAATATTTATATATATTATTTGGAAATTTTTAAGTTATAATTTCTTTTTCGATTTAAAATATCCGTTTAAATATTTTTTTTACCTTTAATATAGCGGATCTTAAAGTTAAATTTGGATAAAAAAATTATTTAATTTTTATGATATTTATTTAGTTTTTAGGTTATTATAAATTTGGTTAGATTTTTATGGTTTAAATAAATATCGAATAGTTCTTTAGTTTTGTTAAGGAATAGTTTTTATTTTTTAAGTGTTAAAATAATTATTAGCAATTTTTTGTCGTAAATAAAATACTTAAATTTTGCATTTTTAAGGGTTTTAAAAAAGTAAGTTATTAGGTATTATTTTTTATTATTTTTTAATTACTTTAAAATTGTTTTAAGGGCGTAATTTAAAGCGTTTGTTTTAAGTTGTTTTTTTTTGCTGTAATTTAGTAACTTAATTACCGGGGCGTTAATAATTTTATTTTTGATTTTTTAAAAAGTTTTTTTAGTTTTGTTTGAAAGTTCGAATTTTTTTTTAACGTATTTTTTAATAATAAGTTTAATTAGGGGGTTAGCAAGCTTGCCGTAATTTTAAATTAAGGGCCGTATATAGCCGGTAAATTCCAAAAATTAACGAATGTTAGTAATAGTAGTTTTATTTGGGATCGGCCAGTTTTTGATAACTTTTAACTTGGAATTCTGGATTTAAATTTGTTTAAGGGTAATAGTAAAATTTAGAAAATTTAGTTTTTGGGTATATTATATATTTTTTTTAGTATTTATTAATAGGTTAACTTTTTTAAGGGCTTTTAGTATTTAGACGATATGTTCTTTGTATTTTTTTAAAGTTTTTAAATAAATAAGAATATTATTTAAGTAAACGAAAACGAATTTATTTAAAAATTTCCGTAAGATAATAATAAGTATATATTAAAAATTGGCTGGAATATTAGTTAGTTTTTATGGTATAACTTTATATTCGTAATATTTATAAATAATTTTAAAGGTAATTTTTTATTTTTTGCCTTTAGTTATTCGAATTAGATAGTAATTGTTAGATAGGTTTAAGGTTATAAATTATTTGGTTTTATTAATATTTTTCTTATGGTATTTATTAATATTAGGGGATATTTATTTTTGATAATAATATCGTTAAATTGTCGGTAATCGTGGATTCGTTAATATATTAAACTTTTATTTTTATCGATTTTAATTTTGTTATCCTTTATTTTTGGTATTATTATAACTGAATATTTTGTAAATAATTCGGATTTTTGTATATAATTTTTTTTAAGGTTTCGTTAAAGACTTTTTTAAAAAGCTTTAATTTTCTTAAGGTTTATGTAATAAATTTAATAAAGTTTTAAATGGTATCCTTTTTTAATGGGAATTTTGTAATTTTATTAATTATAATTAGGTAATTTTTTTTTAGTTCGTTCCTTAAATAATTTTTTAAACCGTCGATATTTAGGGGGTATTGTTATTATGGGGTTAAAAACCTTAACTTTTTTAATTATGTAATAAATTTTATAAAATTTTTTTTTAAAATCTTTTTATAAAAGCGTTTATTTTTTTTAGTTAATCCGTAAATTATTGGAACGAAATTATGATATTTCCAAAATAATGTTATATCCGGAAATGTTGGCGATATTAAAGATAATCCGTTTTAAATATCCTTATAGTTAAATTTCGAATTTTTTTATTTTTCGGAAAATTCGACCGTTATTATAAGTGGATAAGTTTTTATTTACCGTTTGTAATTTGTAAGATTGTTACTTATATTTTTAAGGAATCCGATATTTTTCGGCTATTTTGGGGGAGATAAAGTTTCCTTTTGTTCCGGAGTTAATTATAACGTTAAATATTTTATTTCCATAGTAAATAAGGATTTCGATTTAATTCCGTATTCCTTTTTTTGTTTTGTATAAGGTTTTGTATATGGGGGTTTTTCGGTACCTTATTTTCGAAAATTTTTGCCGTTTTTTAACTGATATGTTTTGGGGGTTAGAAGGCGTTTTTATTTACGTACCTTTCTGGTTGCATGCTTGGCATAATAGTCGTTTATATATTTGAACCATTTTCTGTTACCGAATTAGTACTTAAAGATAATTATCTTTTTATGGCTTTTTTTTAGGTTTTATTTTTTGCGAATTATCGGGTTAAAAAGGTAGATTTCCGAAAGGGGTATTTTTATAATTAGGAAGTTATATTTGTTGTAAGGTATTAGTGCGTAATATAAATATCCTTACGTTATAGCTTTTTAACTTTATTTTGATTTAAAATATAAGTAATAAAATTTTAAGTAATTTGGTTATTAAGGGGTTTTTGTATATTTATATTTATCGTTTAATTTTGTAAACGTTTTTTCGTTATATTTTGGCTAAAAGTCGTTATTTTTTTTGGTTCGTTAATGGATAAGATAATTATAATTATAATAAGCGGTAAAGTATAAAAGTTTATAATTATCTGCTGGTTTGGAATATATTATATATTCGGGAAAAATGTAGTATTTAAGGGATAATTATTTATAGTTATTAAAATTTTTTCGTAGTTAACCGTTTTGGTCGTATATTTTATATTTTTATATGTCGAAATGATAAATATATTTTAACGTAATAGTTATTTTAAAGTTTATTCGTTCTGGATAATATTTGCAAATTTTGGTTATAATATTCTTATAAATAATGTAATTTTTATTATCTGGGTCGTTATTTTTAATTTTGTTAGTCGTAATAATGGTAAATTCTTAATTAATAAAAATAACGTTTATTTTTTTCTTATTTTTATCCTTATTGTTTATATTTCGTTCGGCCGTACGAACCTTTTTCCTGGGCTGGGGAATTTTATCCTTTTAAGAATTTTTTTGGGAATTTCCCTTTTTCGTTAAAAAGTAATATTTACTTTTAAAATGGCCCTTTTTGTTATAATTAAAATATTTAACTTTAAATTTGTTTTTTTTAAATTCCGTTAAAGTTATATTAATTTCTTTTTAGGATTTGTTTTTTACTTTTTTGTTATTAATAGGGCGTTTATTATTATTTCGTTTGCCGGTATTTTTTTTTTAAGGTATCGATTAAAAATACGTCGGTTAGAAATAATAATTTTATCGATATATTTTTTAAAAGGTTTTTTTTTGGGAATTTTAAATATTTTATTTTTAATTTATTCCTTTAGGTTATTATAAAAGGGGAAAAATAACGTTTTTTCCGGTAGTTTAAAGATAATTATTAATCGATTAAATTTAATTACGTATTCGGTAATTAACGTAGTTTATTTTAAATCGTTTATTTTTTTAACTGCATATTATTATTTATCGATATTTCCGTATAAGGTTCGTATTCGTTTTTTAAAATGCTTATAGTTACCAAAAACATAATTAGTAATATTTAAGTAATTATTAAAGGAATATATTAAATAATTATTAAAAATGGGTTTAAATTAATCGAATATTTTTTTTATAAATAATTGGAAAATAATTATAACTTTTTGATAATTTTCTGTTAAAGAATTTTCGTACCATTTAAGGTAAAGTTTGGCCTTAATTAAAAAATTTTTTATATCCGTAATTTTATTATAAGGTTTAAAAGTAATAAGTTTATAATTTTTAATGTTAAATATTTTATAGTAAGTAGGAAAAAATATAATTCCTTTTTGTTCGCGGTTAAATAACGGAAGGATAAAAATTTGCGGATAAGGGGTAGGTATTTTAAAAAAGGGTATAGAAGTTTTTGGATAAAAAAGGATTTTTGGTATAGCGAAAACTTTTTTTAATTGTTAAGTTAATTTGGCATTTTCCTTTTAAAGTTTTACGATTTTTTTAACCATAAGGTTCAGTTATTAATTAATCGTAAATTTTTTTTCTTTTTTTGTTTTTACGATAAAGATTTTTTTAACTTTTTTTTCGTAATTTAATTTTTTAAATTATATTTTGATAATTTTTTCTGTTTTTTTAAAGGTAAGGGTTAATTATTATTAAAAAAAAAAAAATTTTTTTTAATAAAAGGTAAATTATATAATCCGGTTATTAATTTTTTATTAATTAGTAATAAGAATCGAATATATTATTTATTTATTAAACGTCGTTTTATAATATTATTTTTATTAAATTTAAAAAAGCTTATATTTAATTAGGCCTTAAATTATTCGTTAATTATTAATTAAAAAGTTATTAAAATATAACAAATTTATTATATATTTACTTAAAGGTATAAGTAATATCCGAAATAAGGATTTTTAATTTTTAGGTAATAATAATATAATAAATAAAATATTCGTTAAAAAAATTTGCGGATTTTTTTTTTAATTAAAAAACGGTATAATTATTTTTAATTAAAAGTTTAAATTAATAACTAAAAAACGAAATTAAATAAATATTATTTATATAGGAAACCGATCGTTATATATCTATCCTGGATTTAATAAGTATGTCGTAGATCTGTAAGATTTGTAAGATCTGTTCCAGATTACCCAGATTTTCCAGATTACCATGTCTGGGCGCGGGGAAAGCCAAGCTTTCCTTACCCGAAGATCAGCCGTAAGGAGCCCATACCAGGCTCCAGAGGCCGGTTTCTCCGAGACAGGAACCCCTGTTCCTGTACTGTAACACTTATAAACAAATACCTTAAAATAATATATAATAAAATAAAGTCCCGGACGTTATTTATATTAACCTATTAATAATAAATGGCCTAAATACATAAACTTGCTAATGGATTAAATATTAACCTTATTACTTTTTGGTCCTAAGTGGAAAATTACCGTATTTAACATTAATACCTTAATGGATATAAGGATAACGGACATAATATACAAAATCTGCTGGACTAAATAAGCGATATAAAAAAAACGATTATAAACTTTACCAAAAAACGCAAAAATTTTAAAAGCCCCGTAATTAACTTAACTATATAAAGGCCGAAAGCGACCGTCGAATATCCTAATAACCTTCCGAATATTTTAATCCTTATATCGATACAAAACATACCAGCTTTTAACGGAATTATTTATGCTAGTTCAACCTCCGGAAAAATTACCAAATTTCCGAACCCCCTAATTTTTTATAATAACAAATCCAAGAACGAAATACCGTTTAAAATCTGGTACCGGAAATTTATTAACAAATTGGACGTAAATATTAATTATTTTCCGTTTAACCGTACGAAATAAGGATATATTAAAGGATAATTTAATAAATAAACCGCTAATAATTTACAACCAAATTTCCATAAATCGTATCCGGAATAAATTAAAATCTTTAAAAGATTATTCCGATAATTTTATGTTAAATATTACGATCCGAATATTATTAAATTCGTACAGGATAATTTTTATAATTTACGAATAAAACCGGAAAACGATTTTTAAGTTTTTAAAAATAAATTCGTACGTTTTGCCGGAAAATACGGAATTTTTAAAAGTTTTTATAAACAAAAATTTAAACGATATTTTACTTTTAACTTATAAAAATATCTTATTTAATATTATCTTCATAAAAATGTTACCTTCGAAAACTACGTTAAATATACGGCCGAAACGGATCTTTTTATACGATAACCAAATTATATTCGTAAAGAATTCCCTAATACTAAACCGCATATAATCCGAAATTTAAAACGAAATAATATAAAACGAAACGTAACTTCGTTTAACGCCTTTAAAATATACGGCCTACTAAAACTTTCCCCAAACTAATAACCGTTAAAACCGTTTGATGATACCGAAAAAGCAAATATTTTATTTTTCGAAAAAAGGGCCACATTACCAAAAAATATCCCTATAAATAAATAAAAATTAAAAACGATATTACCGATTCGGCTAAAATTTAAGTTATTATTTACAAATATTACCCGCCTATATCGAATAAAATTAAACTCTAAAACGATAACAAATAGGACCGGTCGGAATCCGTTTTTAAATCGGAAAAGAATTAACCCTAAAATAATTAAACTCCTACCTTAAAAAAATCGTATCTTTAAAAGTTAACGTTTCGGAAATAATATTTTTTAATATTACCCGTTTTTTCGGAAAAACGGTATTTATTATTTATTATATTATAATTAATAATAAATTATCCCTTTTTATATCTAACGCCTTCGTAAATACGGAAACCGGAAATTACCTATTCGTAAACATACCTTTCGTAAAAAAAATAAAACGGCTTTTTTAAGTTACCTTAATTAATAACTTTAAATTAAAAGTAATAAAAGGTTTCGACGGTAACCTTATATAAATTATAAACATAACCTTAATAATAATACTTAAAATTAAAAAATACGTAATACTGAAAATCCCGTTCTTCGTCCTTAATATACAATACGATTTAATTATGAAAAAAAATGGTTAAATAAATATACCGTCCTAATAAATTCGAAATAAAAAAAAGTATATTTTTAAATAAATAGGTTTTAACGCCTAATCGAAAAATTCCGCGTAATTACATTATTAATAACGACGGATCCGTAAATCTCTTATACTAATACGACACGTTACAACGTAATCAAGCCTTTAATTAATACTATTAACGTTATAACGTTAATAAAAATAATAATCCCAAAAACTAGCTAAAATACCGATAAATCTTAAAACGGAATGGTAATATCCGACCATCCGACCCATATTTTATTCCGACTTTATACCAATTACTTTCGTCCGAACGTAAAACCACGCGTACCATTAGCAACTATATACCTCCTGTGACGGCAGCCTTACGATCAAACCGTGAGGCTGGCAACCGTCACATGGAGCTGACAGCTGCCACATGGACTGGCCACCTGCCAAACAGAGAATGGGGATATTTGTAGATCTTTACGCATTTTGCGGTTTTACGTTTTTTTCCTTCTTTTTTTCAGCTTAAAATTTTCGTTCATAGCGCCAATAAACTAGCTATTATGCTATATTAAAACTAGCCGTAACATTATTCTAAGTTCTTTCCCTTCTTCGTTAACTTAGCGATTAATAAATAAGGCATTATATCTTTTTTACGTCGAAACGTAACGATGAAAAATAATACGTTCCAGATTAGACCCAAAACTAAGACCTAGATTAACCAACATTAAAACTAGATATTTATAAAAAAAAATTACTTATTAACCAGTCGACGTTCGGAACGATTTAAATTAATTAAAGGTAAAATCGAAAATATAAAAAACGATAAATACCTTAAAAAAACGGTAAAGAATAACGTACCAAAAAACGAAACCGAATTTTTAAAGATAAAAGGTTTATTAAACTAAAACTAAAATTATAATTACTTAAAAACCGATCCCGATAAATAACTAATTAACGAAATAGTTAATAACGACCAGAACGTTTAAAAAAAACTTTAAAAATTCCGTAACGAAATCGTTCGCTTTTAAGCAGCATAAAAACATTATTCCTTTATTTTTCCCGCCGACATTAACCGCCTTTATTGGGAAAATATAATTAATAACGTTTTCGGTAATATTAATAGGTTTCGCCTTACCGGTATGATAACATAACCCGTATTCTGTAAATTTAAAAATAATAATAATGCGAATTTTAATTATAACCGAAAAAAAAACTTACGTTAATAATCCAGTTAAATTTAATAACGACAAAATCAAATTTAACGCTTAAATTTATAAAATTATAAATAAATTCGTAATAAATATATTAACTTTTCGGAACGAAAATATTTATATAATTTACTTAATAAATTTTTTTTTAAAAAAAGGCCGAATAAGTAATTAAAATTCGTTACCGATTAATTATATAACCGTTTTTTTTACGTAACCGAAATAATCCAGGTACTGGAATTATCGTATTATAACCGGAATTAAATTTTCGTTACCAAAAAAACTTTCCATACTTTTTTTTTTAAGTTTAACAAAAATTAAAATATTTACGATTTTATTTTTAAATTTAACGTTTTTATTTAAAAGGTTAAAATCGCTAAAAATAATTAAAAATAAGTTTTATAAAAATATATTTTTTTAAACTTTAATTTACGTTTTTTTAAAAATAATCGTAATTTTAATATTATTTACGAAAAGTTTTATAATTACGTTATTATAACCGCTTATAATAATTAACTTCCTTACGAAAAACGTTAATAAAAACGTAAGTTCCGATTATATAATTTTAATAATAATAAACCGAAAAATAAAAATAAAAATTTCCGTCCGAATAATAATTTTAATAAATCGAAAATTTGGGATAATATTAATAAGTTTTTATCGGAAATTAAAAAAAAGTTTATTAAAAAGCCGGTACGTAGTTTAATTATAACAAAACGGAATATAAACTTAACGATTATTTTAATAAAAGAAAGGTTATTATAATAAAAATAATAAAAAATTCGTTTAATTCCGATAAATTAAAAAAAATAAAACCGTCCGAAATTTTTTTAATAATCTTTTTTTAATAATAACGGAAATAAATAATTTTAAAAAATATAAAACTTTTATTAAAGTTACGTAAATTTAAATAAAAAGGTTTAATTTACGTATTACCGTTTTTTATAATACCGGAACATAAATTTAATTTTTCATTAATCCTTTTTTTATTAAGTAAACGAAAAACCGATTACAAATTCGTATTATCCGGTTAAAAAAATTAATTTAATTATAGGATTACCGGAAGTAATTTGCCGGCCAAATAAAAACCCAGATAATTATAATATTCGAAATTAACGGTTAACGTTTTCCCGATTAAATCTTCCAGATTACGGATACCGGATACGATATATTTATCGGTTTTAATTAAATAAAAATATACGGTTTATTATTAAATTATAAAAATAAAAATATTATTTAATTTAATAACTTTTTAACTTTAATTAAATTTTTACAAGTAATTAATTCTTTAATCCGATATTTATTAAACGGATACGTTAACCTTAAAATTTAAAAAAACGTTAACCGTTACGACCGTATTATAAAAAAGGCCGATAAATAATATTAAATTTTCCGACGTTTATAAAAAAACCCGAAAATAACCTTATTTTAACGTCCGTATTTATTATTCCCTTAAATATATTAAAAAAAATATATATTAAACGTATATAATATTAAACGATTATTTTTATTATAAATATTACTTAAAATAACGTAATTATCGTTTTATTAACGAATAAGTTAAAAATTAGCTTTCGTATAAAACGATAAATTAAATTTTTATTATTTTAAAAAAATTTTCTTTAAAAATAAAAAATCGAACGTTATAATATTAACCGTTTTATAAAAATAAAAAATATATAACGGTTAAAAAATTCCTTTTCCGAAACTAAAAATTTAAAATACGTAAAACGAATCCGGAAATTTTTACCAAAATCTTTCGCATATTTAAAATTCTTTTTTTCGAAAAATGAATTAATATTTTTCCAGATTTCCGATCCGGTTATAACGTAATTCTGGAATTTAACCGGCCGATATCCGCCTTAAAACCCTTAATTTACCGGACGTCCGTTTAATACCCTCCGTTAAAAAAAATTAAGAAATAAATTATTAAAAATAGATTTTCTCGCATTATATATACGAAAAAATACCGTCTTAATTTTATTTACTTTAAAATTATATTTATCGGAATGCCGGTTTTATATCGATTACCGTTAAAAAAATTAATATTTAAAAAATTATTTTATTTAACTTCTTTATTTAATAATATTATATTTAATTATCGGAACGTTAAACGTTTTATTAAAATTAAAATTATTTAAGTATTTTATATATTTCGTATTATTATTAAATCGTAATATTTAATAATAGTTAAAATCCGTTAAAAAACGGTTTAATAAAAAATTTTTTTTTTAAATTTAAAATAAATTTTATTTAATAATAATCGTTTATTAATACTTAATTATATAATTTTTTGATTATTACGTAAACGTTTATAGCGATAATATTTTTATTTATTCCGGTTTTAAAAAAAATATTAAAAATATTAGGAAAAAATTATTTACCGGTTATATAAAATTAATCTTTAAAAAAATATTAAAAAATTTCGGTTTAATATTAAAAAAATTAATTATTTCGGTAATATTATAAAAACGAATACAAATTTTTTTTTCGGTTTAATTAAAATTAAAATAATTTAAAAATAAAAGTTTGAAAATTTTAATAATTATACCGTAATCCGTTTATTTATAAAATTTTATAATTACGTACGAATATTTTATTATTATAAAAACGGTATAATTAAATTATTAAACCGTTTATTAAAAAAAAATTTTATAACAAAACGCGAATAAAAACGAATTTTCGAAAAAATAAAACGGTTCGTATATAAAATTTTAATTTTTAATTTTTTTCAATTTAATTAATCGATTAAAATAAAAATAAACGTATTTAGTAATATAACCGGAAATATTATTTAATAATAATAAAACGATAATAAATAAAAATTAATAAAATATCTTTCGAACATTATAATTTTAATAAAAAATAATATATTTTATTTAGAACTGAAAATTATTTATTATAATTTAAACCTTTAAATATTATTACTTTAAGTTTTAAAAATAAAAGTGTTTTATTATAACCGATTATTAAATTTTATTAAATTTTATAAATAAACGCGTTTTTTTTATACGTAAAATCCGATTAACCGATTATTTTTTAATATTAACCTAATAAAAAAAATATTACCGCAGATATTTTATTACGAAAAACGATCGATTTATTTATAATTAAGGCCCGAAAAAAAAATTAATTTTAATTTTGTTAAAACGATTAAATTTTTTTTTTCGTTATTATTAACGAAATACCCATTAAAATACGAATCGAAAATATTTTATAAAATATTAATTTGGTTAATTTTATTTATTACGAAAATAAAACGTAAAATTTACATAAAAAACGATAAATTAATAATATCCGAAAAAATAATTAATAGCTATATTCTTTTTATATAATATTTATTTGCAAAATTTATATACTTAAAATATTTATATACTTTAATTAAAATAAAATAATTAAAATATTAATACGGAAATATATTTAATTCCGGCTTAAATAAAATGTCTGATAATATATCCGGAATTATTACGATTACCGTCGGAATAAAACGTTTCGAAATAAGATTCCGGAATTTCTTTACCTTTTTTTATTCCAAATAATATTTAAAATTACGTCGTCGTCGACAAAAAAAATATACCGAAAAATTGTTACGGTTATAATTATATATAAATATTTATTAATATATTTAATAAAATTATAATATTTTTATTAAATAAAAAAATTAATATTACCGAAATTTTAATTAATTAATATTATTAATATTTATATCGTTTTTTAAAATATTTATTATTTAAATTAACGATAACATAAAATAATTCGTTTTTTAATTTTTAATTAAATTAAACGAATTTATCGATATAGAATATTATTACGAAAATATTTTATATCCGTAAATTTAAAGAATTATCGAATTTATAAATTAAAAATTAAATTGATATTTACATTTTTATATTAATAAATACCAAAATAATTAAAACGTATATATACCGGCATTAAATTTCGTATATAATTTATTATAATATTCGTTAATCGATATAATTCCGTTAAAAATTATATTAAATAAAAATATCCGGAATTTATTTTCCTTAAATTTATATATAATAAAAATAAAACCGGAATTAATTTAATAAATATTAATAATTATTAAACGAATTAAAAATATTTAAACGTTTACGAAAAAAAATTACGTTAAAAACGAAAAAATATTAAATAATATAAGTTAATAAAAAACGTTATTTAATCGATTTTAAAATTAACGATAAATTTCTTTTTATAAAAAAGATTTCGTAATATAAATACCGATTATTTATTTAAATTTATAGTACATAAAACTTTTTAATATTTTAAAAAAATTCGGATATAATTTTATTTTCGATTTATTAACCGTGAAAACCATTGATCAGTCATCATGTTCGAAGATACTGGGTATAGTATCTATCGTGTGGATTATATGTGTAATGATTTTCTATGTATTTGGCTCAGCCTAGAAAATAAGGCTTGAACCTATATCAACCTTGCATTTTCGATTTATTAGCGAATTATAAAATAATTAACTTATTTTATACCGATCGGTTACGTAAAGCCGATAACGATTTATTACCTTAATAAATTTAAATATTATTATTATTTAAAAAAATTAATAATCGATTAAAGTTTAAAATAAAATAAATCGAATAATTAAAATTTAACGAACGTTATAAAAAGTTATAATATTAAGTTAAATAAAAAAATTACGATTCCGATAAAATATAATATTCCGTAATTAATTTTAAAAACGTTCCGATCGTAATAAAACGGTTTTATACGGAATATTTTAAAGTATTTAAATTACCGGTTTACTTACAAAAATAAATATACGTAACGGCTGTTAATAAAGTTAATAAAAATTATTCCGATTATAATAAAGTTACGAAAATAAAAACTGGATTAATAAGAAAAAAACGGTACTTATAATTAATAAAAATTTGTATACTTTTTTTAATCGTATATAAGTTTTTAGGAAGGTGTAATATAACGGTAACCTTACGATCAAACCGTAAGGCTGGCAACCGTTATATAGAGCTGACAGCTGCTATATAGACTGGCCACCTGCCATACAGAGAGTGGGGATATTTGTAGATCTTTATGCATTTTGCGGCTCTGCGTTTCTTTCCTTCTTTTTTTCAGCTTAGAATCTTCGTTCATAGCGCCAATAAACTAGCTACCATGCTATATCAAAACTGGCCGTAACACCTCCCACCGTCGAAAAAATCCTTAACAAAAAACGACCAATTATTAATCCCGGTTGGGATAAAAATAGCTTTTAAGGGCCCCCAAACAATTTATTACCATCCAGGCTTAAAATACGAAAAATAACTAAAATAGAAAAACCCGTTCGGAAATACTATAAGATAATAAAACGCATACGTAAATTTGAATAATTACGTAAGAAACTAATTAAAAATAAAAAACGTAGCGCAAAAACGACGCGTCGCGATTTTATACGTCCCTATACCACCCCCAATATAACTATAAACACCCCCCATCCTAAGGTAATTCGTAAAAAAGCACGGAAAATGGAACTTACTATAAATTACGTACCGGCCTTAACCCCCTTTAGGAATATTACGCATAAACGGAAAAGTACCAAAGATAATATTACGAACGAACAGCTAATAAAAACCTTTATTTAAATACGGTACGATATTTAAAAACCCTATACCATACGCTGGAACGGTATCAGATAATACAAACATAAACCTATTATCGATATTATTATAATAAACGCGATATTATTCCTATTAATTGCAAAAAAAATATACGTAAAAGTTACCTACTTTTACGAAATCGAAAAATTTATCCAAATAAAAAAACGTATACAAAAACCGGAAAGTTTTTTATTAAAAGATAAAAACAACTTACGAAAATTCGTAAAAAAAGCGGTCCCTTTATACTTATATTAATATTTAAATATTTTTAATAAAATTAAATCGGACGAATAATTACCATATCGGCCTATAAATTATCGTATTAATTTAAAAACCGATTTAACAAAGTTAAAATATAATCCCTTATATAAAATATTATTAAAAAAGATAAAGGTTTACAAAACGTATATTATAAATACCTGAAAAAAAAATTTATCGAACTTAATTTTGCCTTATAAATAATTCCCGTTTTTTTCGTACTGAAACCTAACGGTTACAGGTTACGTTTTTACGTTAATTATTATAAACTTAATAATATTACCCGAAAAAATCGATACCTTTTACCTTTTATTGAAAAAACGTTAATACGAATTATTAAAGTTAAAATATTTATTAAAATCGATATTTAATAAATATTTTATCGAATTCGGATAAAACCGGAAAATAAAAAGTTAACAACCTTTCGAACGTATTACGGTACTTATAAATATAAAATCTTACTTTTTAAGTTAACGAATAAATCGTTTACGTTTTAACGTTATATTAACGATTATCTAGTAAATTATTTTAACGTATTTTATAACGTTTATATAAACGATATTTTTATATATTTTAATAAGAAATTCGAATACCGAAAGTATATTAAAAAAGTTCTATAACGATTATAAAAATTCGGCCTGCAAACCGATATTTCCAAATACGAATTCGGAATCTAATAAATTAAGTTCCTCGGATTCGTTATCGGTATTAACGGAATAGTTATAAATCTTAATAAGGTCGTTATAATCTGGAATTAATAAAAACCAAATTCCGTTAAAAAGGTTTAATTCTTTTTAAGGTTCTGTAATTTTTATCATAAATTTATACGAAAATTCGGACAAGTAACCCGCCTTTTTAATA
This sequence comes from Monosporascus sp. MG133, assembly GCA_004155925.1. Classification (NCBI taxonomy): domain Eukaryota; kingdom Fungi; phylum Ascomycota; class Sordariomycetes; order Xylariales; genus Monosporascus; species Monosporascus sp. MG133. Next base: position 22,372 of record QJNX01000166.1, on the reverse strand, counting down.
ACCTAATTAAGAAAAAAATCTTATTTTAATAAACGGACGAATATTAATACGTATTTAACGAACTTAAAAAACGGCTATTAAACGTACTTATTTTAGCATATTTCGATTACGATCGAAAAATACGTATAAAAATAAACGTTTCAGATAGCATATTAACCGGCATATTAACCCAAAAAGGGGATATTAACGAATAATATTCGGTAGCATTTTATTCTGAAATTATATAAGGCGCCGAAAATTATTGTTTAATTTATAATAAAAAACTGCTAGCCGTAATTAAAAACTTATAATACTAGTAAATAAAGTTAATCAGTTTATAACGACCTTTATTTTTAGTTATTATTAATTATTAAGCTTTCGAATATTTTAGTACCAAAAAGTAACTAAATCTGCGATAAATAAGATGGTCGTAATTTATATCCCAGTATAATTTTATTATTACTTATTGCCCCAGACAAAAGAATGTAATCCTTAATTCGTTATTTCGTAAAGCCGAAAATCGGAAAATTTAAAAGGTTATTAAGGAAACTTAAAAAGATATAGTAATTTTTAAATAAATAATAGAAATTATTAAGTTATCCGTATTAATTTTAATAAGTATTTTATATCCGATATTTTTTATCTAAACTGTAATATATATATTAAATAAAATAATTTAGTTACTGCCCGAATTATCCGGTATATTATTAATAAAAATTATCCTTATTATTAATCAGAAATATCTTGATTTAAAATTGTTACGCAAAAAGGCCAGGTCCGAGCGTAATATAATTTAGACCATGTTGGAAGAAAAGTACCTTTTTTATTACGGCAGATTAATAGTACCTAACCAGAATAACTTTCGTATATGTTTAATCGAAGACGTATATAGCCGGCTGCTTACCGTATACCTAGGCAGAAATAAGATATGTAGGATGCTAGTTACGCGTTATTAGTAACCCGGAATAATTGCGGCCGTAAATAAATATATCGAAAATTATATACCTTATTACTTTTTTAAGGTACTTTGCGATAAAATACCGGGATGGTTATATCCGTTATTAATATTTTTACGTATTTAGTAAAACCTGGTAATAAATTTTAAAAGTATATTAAAGGATAAATACGGATATAATAATATTTTTATTATAATTAACCGATTTAATAAAACGTTTTGGACCGAATTTTACCATATTACGGCTACGGCAAAAAGTACCACTTTTATATATTATCGGAAACTTTACCGAATTTTTAACTTATTATTATCCGACATAAGTAACCGAAGATTTTAAGTTATTTCGGATTTTATAAACGAACTATTTTAAATATTCGGCATATAATGAAAATTGTCGTCGTCCGGTTATTCGTAAATGGCCAGATAAATAAAAATTATAAACAAATATTTCGACCAAAAATTCCGTAATTTCGTTAGTTATTAATAAAATAATTGGCCGATTGCCTTATTTGCTATAAACGGATTCTAAATAAGTATACCGCATAATTTGATTATTATGGAACCATATAAAGTAATTTTCGGGTTTTTAATATCTAAATATTTTAATTAGGAACGTAAAATCTAGGATTTTATCGATATAATTCCGAAAGAACGTTTTACGAAATAGGACGTATAAAAATGGTTAAAATATTAAACGAATTTATTAAAATAATCCGGGATAATTTAATTACTATTTAGGAACGCACCGCATAATAACTTAATATTTACTAAAAGAAACCGGATTTTAATATTAATAACCGGGTTTTTATCGTTAAAAAGGTATAATTTACGGATTAATTAAATAATAAGTTTAACTTTTTCCTAATTAAATAATGTTACGAAATTATCGAACGTAAAAGTTATGTATATAAATTTATTATCCCGAAAAAATAATAAGATATTAATATTTTTTTACGCAAACCATTTATGTTATTATTTTAATAACCCGTTATCCGGCCAGGCAGCTGAAAACCCGGCGGGCGAATTAATCGACGACGAAAAGGAATAAAAGGTTGCGAAAGTATTAAACTTACGGCTTTATTATCGTAAGTTTTAGTATTAAGTTTAATAAAAAGGTTAAAATTCCGACGTTATATGATATAACGCGAAACTTTTTAAGAACTTTACGGCCAAATTATAAAAACATTACGATACGAATCCCGACTAGCCGGAACCTTCGAAACGATTAAAAAAATGGAAAAAAGTCGCGATAAAAAATAAACTAAATACGCCGGTGAAGAAATTAATTCGTAACCTTAAAAAAAAACGGAACCTGCGATAAACGAATAAAAAATATCTTTACGAATAAGTTAATATTACGTCCATATAAATTCGTATCCGTTATAAAATTAGATTAGGGCCTTAATGGCATAATGGTTCGAAAAAACCAAGGGTATTACCCCTTCTGCCTGGAAGTTAATCACGACCATATTTTTAAAGGCTTATTATTTAATTTTTGCAAAAATATTAAGGAAGATTTTTTTTAAAAAGGGGGGTAATATTACGGCGTTGGTAATTAATAATTTAATTATAAAGGTTTGTAGGGCTGGGAAGTTGCCCCGGAGATTGGCCAACCGCGTTAACGGTGATACCTTATTATATTATCTAAAATTCTTATATGGCCCTTATAATATTTTCTTTCTTTTTTTTTCCTTAGCTTTAAATTTCACCAGATAGGTAGCTAATAATTAGGCTTCGACCTAATTCAACCTGCCACGCCGTGATAATAACACTTAAACCTGTAAAAGAGGATATATAAACACGCTCTGACGGGTGTTAAAACGAAACCGTTTCGTTCTTTTTTCGAATTAAATAATAATAACTCTTTCTTTAAACATATAAATATTAATTTAAAAGCTTAGATTAATTAATAACCAAGGCTATTATAAATTATCTATTTACGTTTAAAATACTACGGTTTGCTATATTCTTTAATAGTAATCTTTCGCATAAACGGTAAAAATAAAACACTTTTACGAAAATTTTAAGCTCTTTATATAACGTACTATAATATTTACCTATAAGGTTTTAATTAATAAAAATAAAACGTTTTTATTAACTATGATATATTAATAACTTATTCTATATAAGTTTTTCTTTTAATACGTTAATTAATCGGTTAATTCGAACGATTAAATTATTATTTCAGTCACCGTTATAAAATATTTAATTATAAATAAAGTCTTTAAACGTCGTATACATTCTTCGGTAGTATTTCCAAATATTAATTATACGCGTACGTTTATTTTTTAAGGCCGTACTTTAATAAATTTAAAAGAAATAAAAACCTTTATATTTTAAGAAGAAGGTTAATAATTTAATATTTTCAGATTATATTTTATAAATACGTTAATATTTAAAAGTGTTAAAATTTTTACCTAGGAATAATAAAATATTAGCATTAGATAATAAAATGTAAATTATATATATCGAAATATTCTTATAAAAAAGTTTTATTTTAAGCTATCATAAATTGTTTTTTTAAAATAAATAGATACACGAACCCCTTTTTCGTCTAATATAAATATAGGCCTCGTTAGCTCCTTACAGCGATTTGGGATTTAATTAGTTAATTTCTAACGTTATAAAGCAGTACTTAAGCAACTGTAAAGGAAATAAAGAACGAGTCAGCGGGGCCTGAGCTAGCTAAGATAACGTAGAATTATAATACTTTCAGGCAAAGTTTTAGCATACTGTTATATAGTAATGGGTTACGCGAGTAAAATCGCTATATAAATTAAATGTAGTTTTTTTTAAAGGCTAACCCACGATACATAACGAATTTCCCGACCCGTTTTTTATTAAGGATTAAATAGAACGTTCAAGGGGCTGCAGCCTTAGATGCTTTATGTATGTAGCTAGCGTGATCGCCGGAGCCTTAGCAGCCTCATATATAACTCGCCAGCTCGCCTACTTGCGTACCTTCTCTTAATTCTATATCTTTATCAGCATATCGCATTTTAACCCTTAACATTTTTAACACCTTTAACTGCTAACGCGAAGCTCTTTAATATAGCTATAACGTATTATGACTCGAAGGCTTGGCCTGTTAACAGACGGTCGGAGAATATGGGACATGTCTCCGACGTAGGTACCAGGTTACGTAACCCGGTATAAAATTTTTAAAGGGCTTAACGCTTTAAACCTCTTAAGCCTACGATACGCTTAAAGGTTTTAACGAACTTAAAAGATTAAGCCGTTTAAATACCTTAAACTAAAAATAATACATATACGTTTATTATTTTTTTATAATTTAATTATTTATATTATTTTTAATATTTATAATTATTAAATATAATTATATTTTATTTTTTATTTTTTTAAGTATTTAAAATTTTATTATTAATATAAACCGTACGATTTAAGTTTAATAATTAATTAAGTTAATTAGACTTTATACGTTTTAAAATTTAATTAATATATTACTATAATATCGACCAGTACCTAGGAACTTATAACTTAATAATAGCAGGACAAAATTAAAAAGCTTAAGGAAATTATTTAACGCCTTAAAACCTAAACCGGTACCACTTAATAAATCCAGCCCCGAAAACCCAAAATCAAGCTTAAAAAGCCCGAGCCTTATGATTAAAAATGCAGTATTTAAAGTTTTCTTACCCAGATACGTATTTATCTTCGTTGTAAGGAATTATTAATAAGGCCGACAGGATTTTTATAATTACGGTATTTCTTAAAAAAAAATACCTTAAATTAATCCGAATTTATTTTACGAAATTATTTAAAAACGGAAAGTTAAATTAATAATAATTTACTACAACATTTTTAAATATTACATTAATTTCGAGGAAAGGTTAAGGGCTTATTTCGGAAATCATAAAAAAAAGGATTATAATACAAAATATCCTCGACTTAAAATAGAAGAAATTAACGTTTAAATACGCGGTAATATTTAAAAACTTTGTAATCAAGGTAAGATAAATAAATAAAAAGAACGATAATTTAATCGATATTTTTAATAAAGACCTAAACGATGACGTTAAAAACGCAATCGTTAAATTAACGCGTTTTATTATTTTCGATAAATACATTATAAATGCCGTAAAAATTAATAATCGATAATATAAATGGTGACAAGAACAAAAAAGATTTTACACCCAGGCTTAAATTTTCTAAAGCTAAGTAGACCAGGAGCCGTAATACGCCTTCTATTTTTAATGGAACTGTACCAGAACCTATACAATTAAAAACGATCCAGCAGCGAAACCGATTTTAAATTGAATATTATAACTATAGCAAAATATATTATTTTAGAAACCAGGATAAATCTTTTAAAAAATAACATAACCGTTAGGCCCCGGAACTTAAAGCATGACCAAAAAGAAAGTAATAAAATAACGACTTTTAGTATAACCAGGAAAATGGAAAATGTTAATTTATCAATAAAAGTAAGAAAGACAATTACGAGAAAAAAAGTATTATCTTACGCCGCTATCAAGCGATAAAATATTACTACGGCCGGGGGCTAACGGTTACTTAATAGTTATAAAAATACGACGGATAAGAAAGTTAATCTCAGGAAAATTAAGATTTTGCATATAAAAAATTAACAATAATAAAATTAATAAAATTAAACGAATGGATTAAAAAGTACTAAGGCTAAAACAAAACTGTATACTCAGAAAACCCCGACCGATATAGGAAATTATATGCCATCCATTATATGAAAACCTATTACCCCAGATACAAAAAATAACAAAACTATATCCAGTAACGAATTATCTGCATATATTATTAAGAATTCGACTTTATAAAGCAAACCGGAAAATATGTCAAAAACTAGAGGTAATACTAACATTTTCGTACCATAATTATATAAAATACTATCGACATCCTTATAACAAAAAGAATTTAACCAAAAAGGAAAAGTTACCCCGAACAAAATCTTATATATTATCACGACTAATATAACTACAAAACATAAAAAGATTATGTATTTTAAACCGCTATAAAAATCTTATAAAAGATTATCAACAATTTACGAGTTAAGTTATTATTTATTAAAAACTCTAGCAAAAAACGGGATTTATAAAAGGAAATCCAGAAACAAAAGTAACATATAGCGCAATATAACGCCTAATAATAATAAAACTAATTATCTAAAAAAAACCGGACTATACCTAACGAAAGAAATTCCGTACGTAACTCCTTAAATTCAAGGTTTAATTACGAAATTAAGAACAATAGCGAAAAAATAATTTTAAAAGATTAACCGAAATAATTAAAAACATGTTAAAGAATTAAAACTAGGCCTAAAAGATAGACGCCATTTATGGAAAACCATAAGCTAACAAAAATGAAAAAAGTTAACATATACCCTTTAAAAAAGCTTTATACATAATAATAAAAAGGATAAAGCTTCCTCCTATTATAATCAAAATACGAATCAGGAAAAAATAATATACCGCTATAATAAATTAGGAAACCGACCCGAATTACATCAAATCAAAAATAATTAGCAAATTACGTTTATCATAAAAAGATAAAACCGAACCTTTTAAAGTTAAAAATACCGAAAGTATTAAATATACCTATAATAACGGATAAGTTAACCTTAAATTTAATTACCTCGAAAGCTACATTTAAAGATAAAAATAAACTATTAATTTCGATTTTATCTTGATACGAAATTACGATATAATCCTCGTTAAAAATGGCTATATTAATACATCCCCTTAGTTAATTAAAAGATTAACCTGGTAAAATCTATTTTACCTTTTATTAATAAAGAGGAGTCAGAAACAAAGTTTTACCCCTTAATTAAAAACGACGATAGCAAATATGAATATAAAAATACGACAAAAGCCTTACTACTTAAAAAATGACATATACAAAAAGAATATATAAAGATATATACAACAAGTTATTATTATAATTAAAGCGTAATTATACGAAATAAATAACGATTTACAGCACCAACTATAAAAGCTAAAAAGAAATAACCAAGATTTTACTATAATATTACAAATATAAGCAACTTTTCGAAAAACAAGTTAAAACAAAATTACCAAAGCATGATAAATTAAATTATAAAATAATCCTAAAAAATAATAAAACGATAACCTTTTATCTTATATATAACCAAAACGAACGGAAATTATACCCATTACGAAAATACCTTAAAGATAAATTGCTAAAAGGATATATTAAACGTTTTAAATTACCAGCAGGTTATCTTATATTTCTTTATACCTAACAAAAACAAAAGATTACGATTAATAATTAATTATCGATAATGAAATAATATTACGTTTAAAAATCGCAAACTTTTATCTTTAATGATTAAAATAAAGAACTACCTTTATAAAACTAGATATGTATTACCCTAAACTTACGAAATAAATAAAATTAAATTCGTATTAAATTAAAAAATAAATAGAAAATAACTTTTTAAAATTAAATATAGATTATAGGAATATTTAGTAATATCTTTTAAGCCTACTAATATACCTATTAACGTTGTAGAAAATAATTAACCACGATTATACGAATACTTTAATAGTTTTATTATTTATTACCTTAATAATATTCTTATTTATTTCAAATCGAAAAGAAATACGAAAAAATATTTATAGATTTTTTTTCAAATCTTACAAAACGTTAATTTCTTAATGAACGCCGCAAGAAACGATTTCTATTAATAAAAAATACCGTACCTAAAATATATTATTACCTCCGGATATATTAAAGTGAACCTTAAAAGAAGAAAAATATTTTAAAAATAAAAATTATTCATTATAATTACCGAAATCTAACCCCTCCTTAAATTCGCTAACCTTTACCAAAAATTTATTCGTAATTTTAACAAAATCGAGATATCCTTATCCAACTTAACTAAGAAAGAACTTAATTTTTAATAAATAACCGAAATGGAAAAACTTTTTAAAAAATTAAAAACGTAATTATTAACGAACTAATATTAATTATATACAGCCCTAATCGCCTCGTATAGCTAAAAGACGATACGTCGGATTATACGTTAGGTATGATAATCGGATACCGAAATAATTAAGGTAACTTATACCTTACTATGTTTTATTTTTATAAGTTAAAAGAAACTAAACTTAATTGCAGTATCGTAAATAAAAAATTCCTAACTATTATTAATACCTTTAAATAATTACGACATTACCATAAAATGAATTGATATTAAGTTAAGATATATACGGATCATATAAACCTTACCCGGTTTATTACCATCCGAAAATTAACGAAACGATAACTCCGTTACGTAAAATATTTTTAAAATTCGATTTTATTATTATTTACAAGAAAAAATCGGGAAATAATAAGGCAAACGTTCTTAATAAACGATCAAACCTAAAAAGAAAAGTTCTTAAAGTCCTATATTAAATATTTAACCTAATAGAAAAATAATATAACGTTACGATAAATTATAATCATCAAGAAAACGATACCCGATTTATACTAGATAGTCTAATAGTATAATAATTAATTAGTAAAAGAAAAAGAGCAAATAAAACTTAGCTATTAAGAAAATGTTAAAAGGATTAATACGTAAAATATACGAACATTAATTATACGGACACCTTAAAATCTATAAAACTATAAAACGGTTATAACGTATATATTATGTCCTTAAAATAAAGTTAATAATATAATTGATCTTGGAAAAATACGACCTATATAATAAAATTAAATCATAACGTTATAAACTATACGGAAAACTATAACCATTATTAATTACAAAGCGACATTAAATTTAATTACCTTTAATTTTATTACTAAATTACTGTTATCGGAAAACCCGGTAATAAGCATATATTAGGGTAATATCTTTATAATGGTTAACTAATTTATAAATTCCTTTACGTCTTACAATTTAGTAAAAATACGGCCGCGGAATAATTAACGCACGTTTTTTTAAATACCTTATTAACATATACGGGCTTTTAATAAAAATCGTATTAAACAAAAATATTATATTCGCTTTAAAGTTTTAGCAGAATGTTATAACAGAATTAAACCTAATCCATAAATTTTCAAAAGCTTTTAAATCATAAACGGATAATTAAACGGAAAGAATTAATTCAACGCTTAAACGTACCTACGGTATTATATTAAATACGAACAAAATAATTAGGTCGAAAAATTACCAGTAACCTAATTAATCTATAATATTAATCATTACGAAAATATTAAAATAATACTAACCAACGCTAATTTTAGTTTTATAACCAAAGTCTATCGTAGGTTATAAACGAACCGATTAATTAACGTTAAAATAATTATTACTTTAAAACTATTTTAATATTTATATATAAAAATAAAAACTAAACTTAAATTTATACGCACATAAATATGAAAATATTATAACTAAAATAAAATTAAAAGCATTAACCTTTTAAAAAAGAAGATAATTTACCTAATTACCAAAAATATTCAGACCAAACGACCTGATAGAAAATTCGATTTTAAGTACATTAAACCGTACAAAGCCGCAAAAACAAAAAAGAAAAAAAAATAGAAAAAAGACTAAATAGATTTTTAAAAAAGTTTACCAATTAAAACTATGCCCCAAAATTAAATTTTATTTAATCTTCAATATTTCTCTGTTAAAATCAGCAACGGATACCATCAAAATTAACATAAAATATAAAAACGAAACGTAAAAAAATTTATAAACGTACGAAATAAAAAAGATACTAAATATACGCAAAAGAATGGATTTATTTAGTACTTAATCAAAATAAAAAGAAATACATAAATTCGGAAAACACTTAAAAACCCGCCAAAAACTTTATAAACGCCTAACGCCTTTTAAAAAAAAACTTTTACTAACAGTAACGGAACCGTTCGGATTAAATACGTTCCAGTTCACGTTACTTAATAATAACTAATCAGCAAAAGGAACTCCTTGCACGGAAGCAACTAATTCGGTTTCCAACTGTCACTATATTCTCTCTAAACGTTCGAATTTTTCTATGGCCTCCATACCCTAAATACCCCAACGCATCATTTTAATTCCACGACGGCATAAAACCTTACGCTATTTTTAAAAACGATCAAGTTTATTAACGGCAGAACGAAAAACATCTCGTACCTATTCCTCTTTACGTTCCAATCTTTTTTTTATCCAGAAACCGTTAATATTAAAAAAATAAAAAAATTAAATAAATTACATAAATTACCATACTCGACATAACGAAAATATTTCCCGAAACGGGGTAGGCCTTATGAACTATTTATTCGGATTTGTAGCAGAAATACGAAATATAAAAGAAATTTAACAAAACAAAACGGTTAATCCTTTCTGATTAAATTAAAGTCTTAGTACGTTTAAAATTTTTAAATCTAAATACGGTTAAATAAAACGACTAAAATAACTTAAGAAAATAATATATAAAAAACAGAATTACTTACTAAATAAATATAATAAACAAATACATTTTTAAAAATAAAAATCTTAAAAAGAAAAAGTCGTATTATAACCCGAGAATTTAACCTCTTAACAAACGGTCGGAAAATATAGGACATATTTCTGACGTAGGTACTAGGTTACGTAACTTAGCTTGAAAGTTTTAAAAAAACTTAACGCTTTAAACCCCTTAAACCTACGATAAGCTTAAGAGTTTTAACGAATTTAAAGGTTTAAGCCGTTTAAGTACCTTAAATTAAAAGTAATATATATAATTTATTATTTCCCTATAGCTTAAATAACAGCAGCTTATAATATAATTTAATTACCTAAATTACCTTTAATATTTACTATTACCAAACGTAATTATATCCTAAATTTATTATTCAGATTTTCATAATATTACTGTTAACATAAACCGTATAACTTAAGTTTAATAGTTAATCAAGCCAGTTAACCGTTATATAACGGTTATAACCGCCTTTATTTATTTTATATATATTACGTATACGTTTAAATATTATTAATAAATGTTATAAATAAAATATTATAATTTAAAGGCTTGGCCTATTAATAGATGGTCGGAAAATGTGGGATATGTTTCCGACGTAGGCCCTAGGTTACGTAACTGGCTTAAAGATCTTAAAAGCTTGACGCTTTAAGCCCCTTCAGCCTACGATGGGCGTAAAGGTCTTAACGAGCTTAAGGGTATAAGTCGCTTAAATACCTTAAGCCAAAAATAGCATGTATACGTTTATTATTTTTTTAAAGTTTAGATAATATTAGCTTATTGTTATAACCCAGCTAGCCTTGGCTACCCCAAACGGTCGGAGCTATAACTATGCAAATCCCGACCGCTACCTTAAAATTACGTAATTAGTGGTGGTCGAATAAAGTCGGTTCGATTACTTTTGATTAAATAACAAAAAATCGAATACGGTTTATTCGATTACGTTCGATTATAAAAAATAAGGAAATATATATACGTTCGTTATTTTTTATAGCTTAAATAATACCAGCTTATAATATAATTTGGTTACTTAAATTATTTTTAATATTTATTATTACCAAACGTAATTATATTTCCAGTTGATTATTCGGATTTTTACAGTATTATTGCTAACATAAACCGTACGATTAATGGTTTAATAATTGGTTAAGCTAATTAACCGTTATATGTTATAAGCTTTTGTTTAGTAATATAATTAAACTTTAAGCAATACGCCATATTATTAATATATCGGATAATACCTAGGAACCTACCATATAATAATATAAGGATATAATTAAAAAGCTCGAAAAAGTTATTTATCTTTTTAAGGCTTAAGTTAATGCTACCGAAATTAATAAAATCAAAATTAAGCCCAAAAAACCCAAACCTTACGACGGAAAAGATAACGTACAAAGTTTCCTTATTTAGGCACGCGTTTATTTTTGTTTTAAAGGGATTATTAACGAAGCCGATAAAATTCTTACGGTTACCACGTTCCTTAAAAAAAACGTTTTAAATTAATTCAAACTTACCTTACGAAATTACCTGAAAAATAAGAAGTTGGACCAGCAGCAGGTTACCAGAATTCTTTTCGAATATTATATTAATTTCGAAAAGAAGCTAAAAGCGAATTTCGGGAACCTAAACGAAAAAAAGACCGTAATATAAAAAATCCTCGATTTAAAGCAAAAAAAACCAACGTCTAAATATGCAGTAACGTTTAAAAACTTTATGGTTAAGGTAAGATAAGTGGACGAAAAAAACGATAACTTAATCGATATTTTTATAAGGATTTAAGAAACGATATTAAGGACGAAATTGTTAAAATGGCGCGCCTTATTACCTTAAACAAATATATCGTAAAAGTAATTAAAATTAATAACCGATAATATAAGCGACAACAGGAACGAAAAGAACAGTTTATTTCCAGACCCAGGTTTACGGAAACTAAGCAAAACATAAAGCGCAACATATCTTCTACCGTCCATGGAATAGCCCCAGAACTTATGGAATTAAAAATAGCATAAAAAAAATTAAAACCAAATTAAATATTATAATTGCGATAAGATAGGCCATATAAGAAGTTAGTACAAGGCCCCTAAAAAACAATAACGTAACGGATGGACCCTAGTACTTAAAAGATAACCGAAAAATAAGAAGGCCGTTATTTTCGGCATAATTAAAAAAAAAACTTTAATTTACTCTTAAAAGTACGAAAAAGGTTACGGAAAATTAAGGTATTTTTCCAAGCCGTAATTATTGTAACGAACCTGTCATACATCTACCTGGAGGTATAAGCAGCATCCGAAATGGGGATTCTTGATTTGCAGGTAATAATAGCATAATAAATAAGGTGTTCGTTAAAAAGATTTGCGAACTTTTTCTTTAACTAAAGAACGGTATAATTACTTTTGGTTAAAAGCTTAAATTAATAACTAAAAAGCGAAATTAAATAGGTATTATTTATAAAGGAAACCGATTATTATATATCCATTCTGGATTTAATAAGTATATCGTAAATTTATTTAATTTATATAATTTATATAATTTAATCCAAATAACCTAAATTACTTAAATCCATTAAATTATTTAAACCTTAGCGTAAGGAAGTTAAATTTTCCCTTACCCGAAATTTACCCGGTCGGAACTTTCCTTAAAGATTTCCGAAAGCAAGTTTTTTTAAGTTAGGAATCCTTATTCCTATATTGTAATATTATTTCCCCTTTTTAAGAATTTTTGTTCCAAAAATAAAAACCGTAAATACTTTTTTTATTTTATTAAAAAAATAATTGCTTAGTTAATTTTATTATAACAGGTCAAATTAAAAAAGGAAAAAAAAACTGTATTTAAATTAATACGAAATTCGTATTAATCGCGTAAAGTTTATTAAAAAATTTAGTTCCAAAATCGTTCTTTATTCGAATTATCTCTACTTTAAGGAAACTAAATGCTTTTTCGTAATAAACGTTTTAAGTTATAATTATTATACCCGTCGGTAACGTTTAACGTATAACGTATTAAAAATAAACTTTTTGTGGAAAATTAAGAAAAAATACGACCGTTTATAAAAGGAACAATACGAAATAAAAGATACTTTAATAACGTACCAGAAGTTTATAAGGGTATAATAAAAATCGGCTAAGCAAAAAATAAGGGAACTTATTAATAGATTAAAACGTTTTCGTTTTTAACAGAAAATTTTTAAAAAAAAGGCCGTTATTATTCTAAAAAAAGGATTTAATCAAAATTAATAGGAAGATTAAGAAAAGGTAAAAAAAAAACAGCGTCGTATAAAGACGAAATAAGCATAATTTATTTTTAAAATAAACGTTATAATAAAAACGTTTATTTCCCTTAGTTAAAATGCCGAAGGTTTAGATTTGGGTAGGGGATTATTATCGCCTATAATCTTAGCCGTATTAAAAATAATCGGTCAGAATTTTGCCGATAAAAATCCTTAACCAGATTTATCATATTCGTTAAGTGCTTAAATGGTTTTTATATATTATCTTTAAGTAAGTAACTTATTTATTTAACCAGGTACTGGATTTTATTTTTAACTATTTTAAAATTTAGTATTTTTTTCGATTTTATATTCGTTATCGTTTTTTTCGATTTTAAGATTTTTTTAAACGGAACGTTTTTTGGGGTTAGTTTTAATAAGGAAATATGGAATATAAGGTATATTTTTATATTTTTAGGTAATAATAGTTTATAATTAATTTTCGAAATAATTTCTTTAATTTTAAACGGATTAAATCTTTTAAAACTAAGCTTATCGCTGGACCTTTTCGTTTTAATTTAAAAAAGGTTTAATATTACGTTTTGTTTTTAACGTAACAAATAAACTTTATCTTTTTTCGTTAAAATTAATCCCTAAATTTTTTTCTTATTATAATATTAGGCCATTTTTTATTTTAAAAACTGTAACTTAATTTAAAATTTGGCTTATATTATCTTAATTTCTGTTATTATTATCTTTATTTATAAAATTATAATAATAATAACTGGTACTTTACGTATTAATTATTTTGGTCGTTAAATTATTATATTACGTCCGTATATTATTATATAAGGTAATATACCCATATTTTCGTTAACGGATATGTTATAAGTTATTTATGCAAATGGTAAAAGTTCGACTTAATTATTTTGTTAATAATTAATATAACTTCGAAAGTATTATTTTAAAATTTAATTTAATCGTTTTATTTAACCATTTATCTGGAGGTAATAAGTTATTAAAAACTTAAGTTTAGCATTAATTTACTTAAAAAAGCTGATATTAAATTTAAATATAAAAAGTTTATTTCGATTAAAAATAATCTTTTTTGGTATTCCGTATTTATCGAAATAATATCGAATAAAGACGTAAGTTAATTATTTTACCGTTATAGTTTTTTTAAAAGGTAAAAAATATTTATATTTAATAAATTTATTAATAATTATTTATATTATATTATATTCGATTTTAATAACGGGATTTTTCGATATAAGAAAGTTAATAATAAAATTTTAAGTTATAATATTTTATACCTTATTAAATATGTTTATAAGTTGTAATAAGTTATACGGTTTATGGCGGATTATTTTAACCTTATTATAAACGTTATAATCTTTAATTATTTATTTAATTATTTGGCAAAATTTTAGGAAGTTATATTTTTCTTAAAATCGTTTAATAATTTTTAATACTTTTTAATATTTATATAAGGAATTTGCGTAAAATTTTTTAACGAATTCCTTTTATTATTAGTAGGAAATATAAATTTTACTGCGAAAAAGTAACTGGTCCTTATTATTTCCTTTTAATTATTTAATTTTTTTTTTGTTTTTTTAAGTTATAAAATTTTTTAAATTAAACTAATTCCTTTAAAATAAGTTGTTTTAGGGTTATATATAACTGTATTATTTTATCGTTCTTACGATATAATATTTATATATATCGTTTAAAAATTTTTAAATCGTAATTGTTTTTTCGATTTAAAATATCCGTTTAAATATTTTTTTTCCCTTTAATATGGTAAATCTTAAAATTAAATTTAAATAAAAAAATTATTTAATTTTTATGGCGTTTATTTAACTTTTAGGTTATCATAAATTAAATTAAATTTTTATAATTTAAATAAATATTAAATAATTTTTTAGTTTTATTAAAAAATAATTTTTATTTTTTAAGGGTTAAAATAATTATTAATAACTTTTTATCGTAAATAAGGTATTTATATTTTATATTTTTAAAAGTTTTAAAAAAGTACGTTATTAGGTATTATTTTTTATTATTTTTTAATTATTTTTAAATTATTTTAAAAGCGTAATTTAAAGCGTTTATATTAAGTTAATTTTTTTGTTATAGTTTAGTAATTTTATTATCGGGACGTTAATAATTTTTATTTTTAATTTCTTGGAAAATCTTTTTAGCTTTTTTTAAAAGTTCGAACTTTTTTTTAACGTATTTTTTGGTAATAAGTTTGGTTAAAGGGCTGGTAAGTTTACCGTAATCCTAAATTAAGGGTCGTATATAGCCGGTAAATCTTAAAAATTAACGGATATTAATAATAATAATTTTATTTAGGATTAGCCAGTTTTTAATAACTTTTAATTTAGATTTTTGGATTTAAATTTATTCCGGAATAATGATAAAATTTAAAAAACTTAATTTTTAGATATATTAAACGTTTTTTTTTTTTTTTTGCGTTTATTAATAAATTAACTTTTTGAAAAGCTTTTAATATTTAAACGATATATTTTTTATATTTTTTTAAAGTTTTTAAGTAATTAAAAATATCGTTTAAATAAACGAAAACGAATTTGTTTAAAAACTTTTATAAAATAATAATAAGTATATGTTAAAAGCTGGTTAAAATATTAATTAAGCCTTAAGGTATAACTTTATATTTATAATACTTATAAATAATTTTAAAGGTAATTTTTTATTTTTCGCTTTTAATTATTTAAATTAAGTAATAACCGTTTAATAAATTTAAAGTTATAAATTATTTAGTTTTGTTAATATTTTCCCTTATAATATTTATTAACGTTAAAAAATATTTATTTTTAATAATAATATTATTTAATTATCGATAGTTATATATTTATCGATATAATAAATTTTTATTTTTATCAATTTTAATTTTGTTATTTTTTATTTTTAATATTATTATAATTAAATATCTTGCAAATAATTCGGATATTTAAATATAACATTTTTTAAGGTTTCGTTAAAAAATTTTCCAGAAAACTTTAACCTTTTTAAAGTTTATATAATAAATTTAATAAAGCTTTAAATGGTATCCTTTTTTAATAGGGATTTAATGGTCCTATTGGTTATAATCTGGCAATTTTTTTCGGGTTCGTTCTTTAAATAATTTTTTGAACCGATAATATTTAAAGGGTATTATTATCGTAAGATTAAAAACCTTAATTTTTTTAATTACGTAATAAATTTTATAAAACTTTTCCTTAAAATTATCCTATAAAAACGTTTATTTTTTCCAGTTAATCCGTAAATTATTAAACGAAATTATAGCATTCTTAAAATAATATCGTATCCTGAAATATTGGTAATATTAAAGGTAATTCGTTTTAAATATTTTTATATTTAAACCGTAAGTTTTTTAATTTTTCGGAAAATTCGACCGTTATCGTAAATAAATAAGTTTTTATTAACCGTTCGTAACTTATATAATTATTATTTATATTTTTAAAGGATTTAATATCGTTTAATTACCTTAAAAAAGATAAAATTTCCTTTTATTCCGGAAGTAATTATGGTATTAAATATTTTATTTCCGTAATAAATAAGGATTTCGATTTAATTCCGTATTTTTATTTTTACCTTATATAAGGTTTTATATATAAGGGTTTTTTGGTACCTTATTTTCGAAAACCTTTATAATTTTTTAATTAATATACTTTAAAAGTTAAGAAACGTTTTTATTTACGTACCTTCCTTACCGTATATTTAATATAATAATTATTTATATACTTAAACCATTTTTTGTTACCAAATTAGTACTTAAAAATAACTATCTTTTTTTGGTTTTTCCTTAAGCTTTATATTTTACGAATTATAAAATTAAAACGGTAAATTTCCGAAAAGGGTATTTTTATAATTAGGAAATCGTATTTATTACAAAATATTAACTCGTAATATAAACATCCTTACGTTATAATTTTCTGGTTTTATTTTAATTCGGGGTATAAATAATAAAATTTAAAGTAATCTAGCTATTAAGGAATTTTTATATATTTATATTTATCGTTTAATTTTATAAACAATTTTTCGTTATACCTTAATCAAAAATCGTTATCTTTTTTAGTTCGTTAATAAATAAGATAATTATAATTATAACAAATAATAAAATATATAAATTTATAATTATCCGTTAAAGATTTAAGGTATATTATGTATTCGGAAAAAATATAATATTCGGAAAATAACTATTTATCATTATCGAAATCTTTCCGTAACTAACCGTCTTAATCGTATATTTTATATTCTTATATATCGAAATAATAAGTATATTTTAACGTAATAATTATTTTAAAAGCTACTTATTCCGGATGGTATTTATAAGCTTTGGCCGTAACATTTTTGTAAATAATATAATTTTCATAATTTGGGTCGTTATTTCTGATTTTATTAATCGTAATAATCCTAAATTCCTAATCGGCGGAAATAAAATTTACTTCCTTTTCATCCTTTTCCTTACTATCTATATTTCGTTCGACCGTACGGACCTTTTTCTTAAGCTAAAGAATCCTATCCTTTTAAAAAAAACTTTAAAAATTTCCCTTTTTCGATAAAAAATAACATTCGTTTTTAAAATAACCCTTTTTGCTATAATTAAAACATTTAACTTTAAACTTATTTTTTTTAAACTTCGTTAAAATAACGTTAACTTTTTTTAAAATTTATCCTTTATTTTCTTTTTGCTATTAAAGCGTTTATCGTTACTTCGTTTACCGGTTCCCTTTTTTTTTAAGTACTAATTAAAAATGCGGTAATCGGCAATAATAACCTTATCTATATATTTTTCGAAAAAATCCGTCTTAAGTACCCTAAATATTTTATCTTTAACTTAAAGCTTTAGGCCGTTATAAGAAGGAAAAAATAATATATCCTAAAACAACTTAAAGATAATTACAAATCGGTTAAATTTAGTTATATATTTAACTATTAACGTAATTTATTAAAATTTATACATTTATTTAACTACATACTATTACTTATTTACATCTTTATATAAAGCCCGTATTCGTTCTTTAAAGTTCCCGTAATTGCTAAAGATATAATTAATAACATCCAAACAGTCGTTAAAGAAATTTATCAGATAATTATTAAAAATAAGTTCGACTTAATCGAATACTTTCCCGGCAAATAACTAAAAAATAACCATAACTTTCTAATACTTTTCCGTTAAAAAATTTTCGAATTATTTAAAATAAAGTTTGGCCTTAATTAAAAATCCTTTTATATCCGTAAATCCATTATAAGGCTTAAAAATAATTAATTTATAACTTTTAATATCAGGTATTTTATAATAAGCAAAAAAAATTATTATTCTTTTTCGTTTTTAACCCAACAAAAAAAAAGTAAAAGTTTATAAATAAAAGGCAAATATTTCAAAAAAAAGGTATTAAGGTTTTTAAATAAGGCGCAAAAGTTTTTTTTAATTATTATTTAAATCTAACATTTTTTTTTCAAAAATTATAACTTTTTTTATTACGAAATTTAATCGTTCGTCGGTTATAAGCTTCCTTTTTTTTCCTTTCTCGATTTTTGCGCTAAATTTCCCCTTAACCTTTTCTTCCTTCTTTTAATCGGATTCCTTAAATTAAACCTTAATAATCTTTTTTATTTCCTTAAGGACAGGAATAAATTATTATCGGAAAAAAATGAATTTTTTAAGCCCTTTATTTTAATAATAACAAATACCATATTATCGATTAATTAAAAAACCTTTTCGATAAAGGACAAATTATATAATCCGGTTATTAATCCCTTATTAACTAATAACGGAAATCGAATATATTATTTATTTATTAAACGTCGTTTTATAATATCGTCTTTATTAAATTTAAAAAAACTTATGCTTAACTGAACCTTAAATTATTCGTTAATTATTAATCAAAAAACTATCAAAATATAACGAACCTATTATATATTTACTTAAAAATATAAACAGCATCCGAAATAAAAAATTTTACTTTACAGATAATAATAACATAATAAATAAGGTATTCGTTAAAAGAATTTGCGGATTTTTCCTTTAATTAAAAAACGGTATAATTACCTTTAATTAAAAACTTAAATTAATAACTAAAAAACGAAATTAAATAAATGTTATCTATAAAGAAAACCGATTGTTATATATCCATTCTGGATTTAATAAATATATCGTAGATCTATCTGATTTATGTAATTTATATAATCTAATCTAAATCACCTAAATCACCTAAATCCATTAAATCACTTAAACCTTAGCACGGGAAAGCCAAGCTTTCCCTTGCCCGAGGTTTACCCGGTCGGAGCCTTCCTTAAAGACCTACGAGGGCAGGTCTCTCCAAGTCAGGAACCCCTGTTCCTGTACTGTAACAATTATACGATAACGTACCGCTATACCCGGTCCAACAGTTACCTAGTAGCTGCAAGAATACGAAAAATAAAGAAAGTTGGCGCCGGAAAAACAAATATCCCGTATATAACAAAAAAAGTAATAACGACAAAAATAATAAAAATTAAATAAATAGATTAAAAAGTATTAAGGTTAGGACGAAACCTTATATCCAAAAGAACCTAATCGATATGAGAAATTATACGCCATCTATTACAAAAACATTTATTATTTACGATACGAAAAATAACAAAAATAAATCTAATAACGACTTACGCGTATATATAAATAAAAATTTAACTTTTACGGCCAAACCGGAAGTAATCTTAGGGACCAAAGGAAATATAGGTATTTACGTACCATGGCCATATAAGACGATATTAACGTTATTATAACGTTAGGAAACTGGCCGAAAAGAAAAAGTTATCCTGAATAAGATTTTATATACTATTACGAATAATACGATTATAAAACGTAAAAGGAATAGATATATTAAATAATAATAAAAGCCCAGCAAGAAGTAATAAATAACTTATACTTCCGACGTACTTATACCGACAACCCCGAAAAAAAATAATAAAAAAAAATCGGAAAACGCCTAATAAAAATGGCCTAATACCATATCTAATATTAGGAACGCTAAAAGCATTAAGATTAACTGGTAACGACGACAAACGAAAAGTAAGTTATAACGATAAACTGGTTGGAAAAGGTTAAAACCCTTAAAAAACAAGTTATTAACTTAACGAACTAAATAAAACGATATAAGGAAAAAATCCTCGAATTAAAAGTTTAGTTATGCCGATAAAAAAGATAATTAAAGTAATTATAAGCATAAACCCCCTTAAAAAAGCGTTATTTATAAGGGAGCTATAAGTTGGTAAAAATAAAAAAAGTTAATATGTACTTTTTAAAAAAGCTTTATATACGATATAAGGAAGGATAAAAATTCCTTTTGTTATAATTAGAATACGAATTAAAAAAAAATAATATACCGGTATAGTAAATTACGGAACCGACCCGAATTATATTAAACTGGAAATAATTAACGAATTACGTTTACTATGGAAAAATAAAACCGAATCTTATAAAGTTAAAAATATAAAAGGTACCAAATTTATTTATAATAACGGATGGGTTAACCGTAAGATTAATTATTTCGAAATTTATATTTAAAAAAGGAAATAAATTGTTAATTTCGATATTATTTCGATACGGAATTATAACATAATTTTCGGCAGAAAATAATTATATTAATATAACTATTTAATTAATTAAAAATTTAGTTAAGTAAAATTTATTTTATTTTCCATTAATAAAAACGATTTAAAAAAAAGATTTTATTACTTAACCGATAAGAACGACGGCAAATATAAGTATAAGGATACGATAAAAACCTTACCACCTAAAGGAATACGATATATATAAAACAAAAGGCGAAATAAATATATATGACGCGTTATTACCATAATTAAAATACGGTTATACGAAATGAATAACGATTTATAACATTAATCCTAAAAGCTAAAAAAAATAATTAAAGTATTACCATAATATTATAAATACGAACGACTTTTTAAGAAATAAATCGAAATAAAATTATTAAAATATAATAAATAAGATTACGAAATAATCTTAAAGGATAATAAAACGATTATTTTTTATCTTATATATAACCTAAATTAACAAAAATTATACGTATTACGAAAGTATTTCGAAAATAAATTTAAAAAAATATATATATTAAACGTTTTAAATTATTAACAAAATATCCCATATTTTTCGTACCAAAAAAAAATAAAAAGTTACGGCTAATAATTAATTACAGATAATTAAATAATATTACGGTTAAAAATCGCATATTTTTACTTTTAATTATTAAAATAAAAACCCGCTTTTACGGAACTAAATAATTTATTACCTTAAACTTACGAAATAGGTATAATTTAATTCGTATTAAGCCAGAAAACGAATAAAAAATAACTTTTAGGACCAAATACGGGTTATACGAATATTTAATAATGCCGTTTAAATTTATTAATGTACCCGTAACGTTTCAAAAATGGTTAATTGCGTATTACGCGAATACCTTAATATTTTTATTATCTGTTATTTCGATAATATTTTTTTTATTTAAGTTCGGAAAGAAAATATAAAAAATACGTCCATAAAATTTTTTAAGTTTTATAAAACGTTAACCTTTTAATTAATGCCGAAAAAAAAGAATTTTATAAGCAAAAAATACCGTATTTAGGTTATATTATTATTTCGGGATATATTAAAATAAACTGTTACGGCTAGCACCATACCGTTACGCCGGGGCAAAAGATTGGCGGAATGATCGCAATTGTGGCAATCATTCTGGTGCGTACAGCTGCATATATAGGCTG